>JAMPIV010019829.1:0-134861 GCA_024509875.1 Oreohelix idahoensis | reverse complement strand
CATTTATAAATCAGTTCATTCAAAATTTTATTAAATAATGAATATTAAAAAATTTTATTGGTAAAAAAAGAAGTTATTGTTGTTGTTTAACTAGGGGCTGCTCAGCTATCCTGCTCTTGTAAATAGCCATTAGACCATATCTTGATAGACCTCCTTTAGGTTTTATTATCTTACCCTGATACGATCTAGAGCCTTGTTCCTGATGGCTATTTGCAGCTATTCAGACATGTGTTTAGAGTTGAAGTCATGATCTCCATTTTACTCCAGCCAATGGCTTGCATACAGATGTGTTAACGGACCGTCCGGGGCATACAAATTTATTGGAGTATGATATGAAACTCATAGACCCAACACCAATCTGTATGAAAGCCTATTCGATTCCGTTCGCTAAGGAAAAAGCTTTAAGGGAGGAGATAGATTATAGGTTGAAAGAAGGGATTATCTCGCACAATGAATCTCCCTACAGTTCCAGTGTGGTTCTGTTAAGAAAACCCTCTGGAGAACACAGGCTGTGTATAGATTACAGGAAACTGAATGCTGTCACAGAAGGTCAGGTGGATCCATTACCTGATACAAATCAACTGTTTGCCAGGTTGAATAGAGCTAAATATTTCTCTAAAGTGGATCTGAGCAAAGGCTACTATCAGATTCCAGTAAAGCCGGAG
The DNA here is from genome assembly GCA_024509875.1 of Oreohelix idahoensis. NCBI lineage: Eukaryota > Metazoa > Mollusca > Gastropoda > Stylommatophora > Oreohelicidae > Oreohelix > Oreohelix idahoensis. The sequence continues at coordinate 134,196 of JAMPIV010019829.1, read as the reverse complement.
GTAAAACCTTATTTAGCCTTTAGCACCTCGGAAGGACATTATGAATTTAATATGTTGCCATTCGGGCTGAAAAATGCACCGAGTGTGTTTTCGAGGATGATGAGAAAGTTACTGGATCCCCTGAAGAATCCATGCATCACCAACTTCATGGATGATATTCTCATAGCAACAGAAACATTTGAGGAACACATTAACTCTCTGAATATGTTGTTTGATCGATTGAGAGAGACCAATTTGACAGCTAGACCGACGAAATGCTGTGTTGGATGTAAAGAGCTGGAATTCTTGGGCCACACAGTACATCAGGGAAACATGATCCCTGACCCCAAGAACCTGGAGAAGTTAAAAAAAAGCACCAAGACCACAAACAAAAAAAGATGTGCGATCTTTTGTCTCATTATGTGGTTTTTACCAAAAGCATATAAAAAACTTTAACTCCATATACTCCATTGACTGATTTAACGCGCAAAGGAAATCCTGATAGAATTATTTGGACAGCGCAGTGTGAATTAGCATACCAAGAATTGAAAGAAAAGTTCACAAGCAGGCCTATTTTGAAATTACCTGACTTAAGTGAGGAATTCATTCTGAGAACGGACGCGAGTAATATCGGTTTGGGTGCAGCTCTATTACAACGGTCAAATTCACTTGATGGGGAATTAACCCCAGTAGCTTATGCTAGCCGTAAGTTGAATACAGCAGAACAAAAATATTCAACAAGTGAAAAAGAATGTCTGGCAGTCATCTGGGGTATAAAAATGTTCCAGATTTATCTCTATGGACAATCATTTAAGATCCAGACAGACCATAAACCACTCGTGTGTCTGTCACAAGCAAGGCATGAAAATGCTAGGTTATTGCGCTGGTCTTTGCTCTTACAGCCATTCCAGTTTACCATAGAGTACATTCCCGGAAAAACCAACGTCGGCGCTGATTTTTTAAGCAGACATCCGTACGACGAACATCAGAGTAGTCACCAGGCATAGATAGTAAATTTATCTATGTGTATTAAGAAATAGGAACTGACATATGATCGTCTGTTCTAAAGGGGGGACATGTGTAGTGAATTTCTAAATACAATATCTAAATTAATATGCAGTAGACATTCAAAAATCCGGCAACCTCCGGACCTGAGGAGTGCCGGATTTTTTAAAATGGCGGATTTTTCATGGTTATATATTATGTATATATTTAACAGAAAATGACTACCTGTACACTTTATCTGCGATCGACAATGCACGATGTTAACGTTTTACACCACTTCTTTTATTTGCTGAATCCATAATGGGGCTAAACAGCAGCAAATAAATGATAAAATGAGAATGAATGAGCATGAATGCCTGTTAACACGTGCAAGCAAGACCCAACAGCTGCATCAAAACATAAACTGCTCCAGAAAACAGTGGCGCGCCAACGCGGTAAATTTAAAAATGCGCTCCGAAATCCATGCCGGAAATCTGAAGGAACCGGATTATCGATGGCCGGATTTTTGAATATAACAATATCGGGCATAAAGGAAAAGATAAGAAAGTACAAAAGAATTTTCTACTAGAACTGTTGGTATCGCCTCCGCCGTCAGATTATTATTTGCTAACGCATAAGACGAACAAAACGGTACCAAAATTTTTCAAATTCGTCCTTGACATTATCACTTTTCCTAGTTCTAAGAAAATTGTGCCTAAAAATGCATTGTGGAACGAGAAGAGGCAAGTAAAGATAAAATGCTAATACGTTTCGCATTGATTTTAAACTAAAAGCCAACTATAGCAAGTGGCAAGCCTTGCCATAGGGGGTATCCCCGAAATACGACGAAAAAGTTAGAACATGTAGACACCTCGTGTCACAAAAACAACCTTAGCTCTTATTTCAAAGGACGTAATTAGGACGTAAATAGAGACGACAGCACATGGAAAAGAATTGAACGTGTAGTAGACTTAAAATAAAAACACTAACATAGAAAAAAAAACTCTGTACTTCTGAACCAAGCCAACTAGTCCCATATAAATTATATATTCGTGTACCTTAGGACTTGCTGACAAAGAATATGGTAATAGTTACGCAAATAGTCCATTAATTAACTAATTATAGCCATAATACTATAGTGGACCCGACCAGACTGTCAAGTAAAGATCATGCCTGCTTACAAATTTTTATGGCATGTTTTGAAAAAACGACTTTGGGTAAATGAGGTTAAAAGGTACGGGATATTTGATTGGCTGGATTTTAAAGGAAGGCGAAGTATGATTGGTTGACCAAAAACTAAAAATATATTTGCCTTGAAACATATTGAGAGTCGTTATTTGAAACGATAGATTCAAAATTAAATGTAAACATGGTCCCATTGGACAAAGCAGTAGATATAGGCACGAAACGGGGACTGTTCCCTGCCATTACAAGAAACGTTTGTGCAACGCAAGATCGATGAGAGCAGGCGGATAATTTTCTAACATAGGAAAAGCCTGGACATAGGGGCAGATCAAAAATGTGCCAGATTCTATTGCCTAGTCATCGTTTTACTTGTGTTATTTCCTTGCATCTGTGGTAAGATTGATTTTCTTAATATTTTATTTAAAATAAAATTTGAATGTGAGATACTAACATACGATTATAAGTAAGTGAGTCTATGGCAGACTCAAAACAGAGTCTAGAGATAGATCCAGCATATGAAAGACTATCAGAGAGGTGTAGACCAACTAAATTATATAGGATTATCATCAGGAGCATAATACCTATCCTATGGTATGTACAACAGATTATTGCTGGAATTGCAGAGGCGTTGTAACTATTAGGGGAGAGGAGTACTGGTATACCTGGTCACATCAAAAGAAACTGGTGAAAGGGATTGTCGTAAAGAGCTGATCTTGCATGTTGGTTTGTAATGTGCCTGTCCTGGTTGTTGAGTATTAGTGTAGGCTGTTGATTACGAAGGAGGCATATCCTTCTGATTTCAGAGGTTTTTGGTTGCTGTCAATAACTGGTGCCAGACTACAGTGGGCCGATATATTCATGCCACAGTCTTGCCTTTTTCGGAGACAACTGTAAACCACCATCATTTTTGAAGAAGTGGGAGCTGAAGGTTGTCGTTCAGCGAAGTGCAGGAAGATTCCTACAGCATATTACCAAGTTAGGTGCATGTTTCGGCACCTGATCGCTCAATTAACATTATATTAGAAAAGAGACTGGGAATAGTGATATAAACATTCCATCAGTGTCCATAAAAACTTACAAACAACATGCAGAGATGATGATAGTAAACAATCAACCAGTGTATACTAGAAGTCACCTCAGTTAAACAATACAACTACACACTTATATAATAATATATGTATTATGGACAGAAGATCCATTGTATAAATTGATTGATGTAATTAATTTCTATGATTTCACTTTGATTGTCAGTCCTGATTCCAAATAAATCAGATTCAGGACAATAAATTGAAAAACCTTAACTTTCAACCACAGACTTACTAAAGTAAGTTTTTTAAAGTGTAGTTTGTATGTGATTGTCGTGGCACTGTTGTGTTGTAGTAGATAATAAAATAATTTGTGTAATTGTTTATATGTTTAGTTGGTTAATGCAACCTTACACTACATTTCATAACCCTAGACACCAAACGTAGTCATCTTATAGTCTATATATATATATATATCTTAAGTATCGCTTTTAACTCACTGGGGATAAAATAAACGATCAAGGAGGGTAAAATTTCAGAGGAAGATAATGTGGTGGATGGAAGCAAAGGTCGCCTGATGACTATGTCACGAGACCAAATTCTTAGCACAGACATTTTTCTCATGTCAGTCTGTGTTGCATGTTTGTGATGCACGCTACCAGCAGTCGATGCTAGACACCAACATCAGACTAGTCTTGAAGGGGCTTGACAGTCCTTTTAGTTACCTCAGCCTTAATGCTTGAGACGTACTACAGCTACCAGACTTGACAATTGTACAAATCCAAGGTACCTGTGGGAACCAACCGCGGCTGAAGCAGACGCAAACGACTCTACACTGGAAGCTAAGTACCGTAACAGTTAACCAAAGAACATTTCAAAATTGTCCACCACATTCAAAATCATCCGCTAATTATAAATAGCATCGCTTCCTTTTCATGAACAACTTTATTTATTTTACATTGTTAAACTAAAAGTGATTAGTAAACCTGTGTATCTATAACTGTAATGCAAATGATGGATTAATCACTATTGAGTGAAGTGTATGTCTTCACCCGTATGACTCATATTGTTCTAAATACATAACCAGATAAAGCTATTAAATAGTTGCTGAATAACCATCAGTTGGGGGCTCAAATATACTAGTCAATATTTCCTCAAAGAAGGGACAGGAGAATAATAACTTCATAACAGCTTAAATTATCTCAGTTATTATGCTTGCTTGTCTTTAAAATCACGTGAAGCTCTCTTAAATAGAAGTATCATTCTTCAATTTTTATCTTTTCCAAGAATAATCCTGAGCGAAGGTATATATCTTTGAAGACCCTCCTCATTATACTCTATTATACTCGTTTCGCCATTGTTGGATCAAAACTGACGAGCTGGAGAGATAATACCGTCACAGATATCAAAGCAGATATTGACACCTCTACAGAGATAGAAATTATGTGTAAAGTCTGGGAGAGATAATACCGTCACAGCCATCAAAGCAGATATTGACACCTCTACAGAGATAGAAATTATGTGTAAAGTCTGGGAGAGATAATACCGTAATAGCCATCAAAGCAGATATTAACACGTCTACCGAGATAGAAATTATATGTAAAGTCTGGGAGAGTGAAGAGATACCAGCAGAATGGAAGGAAGAATATCTAGTCAAGTTGCTGAAGAAGGGAGATTTACAAGATTGCACAAATTACCGTAGGAATAATGTGGCTATTAGTACCAGGAGGGTAAAATAGTGAACAATTCTAATCTCCGGGGTTCAGAAGAAGAACATCAGTAGCTGAAAACATATTAAACATAATCATCCTGCAGAGATTAACAGAGTCCATTGATATAAAACTGAGAGATGAACAAGCAGGTTTTAGACGAAAAAGATCCTCAACTGGGGTACCACGTGACCCTAAGGTTCCGCGAGAGATAATGATAAAAAACAAAATAAAGCTATTAACATTGTTTTTGAACTTGACACCAGTTAATGTTAGCTCTCGCACTGGTGAGCAGTGACCGAGCAGCCATGTACGGCAGTGCGCAATAGAACTGTGTTGCACACTGATAAAGTTAACCTGGTGGTTATATATCAAAGTGGAGTGATTGTGATTGTGTGCTGGCAAAGTCGTTCACACAACAGGTGAGCACACGGGAGTCATCGAGTATGGAACGACTGGTGATATTTAATTATTGTTTATTACGTCACAGCACGATCACGTTTACATTGATATACACACAGTCACATTACAAGTCATTGCAATACAATACTCTTCAACATTCATCAGCAGATCTATATCAAGGCCTAAAGTCCTCACGACTCATCTCTGCGCTATAACACTGCGCTATAATACTGCACCCAGCAGTTCACATAAATTATGGCCTAAAGTCCTCATGACTCACTTATAATACTGCACCCAGCAGTTCACATAAATAATGGCCTAAAGTCCTCATGACTCACTTATAATACTGCACCCAGCAGTTCACATAAATAATGGCCTAAAGTCCTCACGACTCATCTCTGCGCTAGACTTATAATACTGCACTATAATACTGCACCCAGCAGTTCACATAAATTATGGCCTAAAGTCCTCACGACTCACTTATAATACTGCACCCAGCAGTTCACATAAATAATGGCCTAAAGTCCTCACGACTCATCTCTGCGCTAGACTTATAATACTGCACCCAGCAGTTCACATAAATAATGGCCTAAAGTCCTCACGACTCATAATAGCTTCCTCAAAGCTTCACAAATACATAATATGGCCTGTCCCAATCCTGGACTCATAATAGCTTCCTCAAAGCTTCACAAATACATAATATGGCCTGTCCCAATCCTGGACTCATAATAGCTTCCTCAAAGCTTCACAAATACATAATATGGCCTGTCCCAATCCTGGACTCATAATAGCTTCCTCAAAGCTTCACAAATACATAATATGGCCTATCCACACAGCAAAACATTAAGTCGACATTATTCAAAGCACTACGTAGGCATACATCCTCGAAAAACACACACAGACAGCGTTGACCACTCCCGGTCCAACGCTCCGAATTCCTCTTCTCCTCTCCGGGATCACACACTCTAGTCCCGCCAAAAAACCCAAAACGAGACTCCGCTGTTTTTGAACACAGCTCAAAAACAGTCCAGAATAAATACATCTCAGCATTTGAGATAAAAGCGTTCGCACGCTTTCCTGTACTCTGTCACTCAAAATAAAAAGGATATGTTTCTATTATAACATTAAACAAACCTCAGCTTAATCAGGTATACAAGTATTGTAACTCATAATCTACTTTGCCCAAAAACATATTCCGAATTACTGCCCTTTCCAAGGATCAACTTGTTACAGTTTCCCACACACCCAGGAGAAAAAAAAATGATTCTATCATTTTTTTGAAAATTAACTCCCAAAACGAAAAAATTTAAAAGATAATGGAGTTCTAACCTATGTTTTACAAAATTCATCTTATGATAAGTCAGAAATAGTATATCTACAAAATATTAGCAGTAAATGTAAAGTAAATAACAATCATCCAACGTATGATTACTAAAATTAATCTATTAGAAAACCAAGCTAAGTATCTCAAAATTAATCTATTACAGAACTAAGTTAAGCATATACAATAATGCTCAAACAAGCAACAAACAATAGTAATAGAAATGATAATATCAAGTAAACAAAGTATAATTCGAAAAGAAGTAAAATGTGAAATCATCATATGAAAAACAACAAATAATATTGATAAAGTTGATAACGTTGGATTTTTATTCCCGTTAATGATATCCACCAAAAGGATAAATATAAGTGGATGGAAGCAGACATCATCATCATCATCAGTTGATAAGATCTCTATGGTGTTGTTTGCTCCACTGTAGTGTATGGAATGTCAACTTGACCTACGCAGTGGTGTGTAGACATGGATTGAGTGTATAATGTGCGAATGATGATAAAGGTTCGTGGTGTTGACAAATGTTCTTTTCTCACACTCATGTATGACTGGAAGTCATCGACACCAACGACTGTGTACCTTTTCTAAAGTTTAATTGGACGTACACACTCGACAGCACAGATAGTGACAAATCACAGGTTGCCATAATACATCATAGTACAGTGGATAAATGGTCTTGCAATGTTACATGGGCACTCATGTAGAATAATTGTATAATGGACTGTCAGTAGCCAAGCACTCAGTATCGCCCATACATATATATCATCTGACTTCACTGACTGAGCACGTCAGCTTATAAACAATATTTCAGATGGCTTCTAAACCTAATCTCGTCTAGCGACGATTCTTCAACATAATGTTCAGCACATATTTTTCCATATAATAATATTGAACCGCTAGCAATGGGTTCTCATGTGTAGCAGTGATCTCTGGACTGATCAAGCGATAATACGGGCATCCCTTTTCTCTTCTTGAAAGACACTACATGTTTTGGTTCCAAGATGGCTTCACTCGTGAGCTGTCACTCACGTTTGGATACAGATAATGAATCTGTCCTAAAGTTAGTCATTCATAAAACATTGCATTGCTCTGTAGATTTGATCATGAACAATTGACTGCATTCTACAGAATATAGTGCTGCTAGGAATCGAAGTCGTTTTCATCGAGTCAAATATATTCTCTTAGACATTCAAATCGTAACTATCGAAAATGGTGGCTTCGATCGAGAGTTCATAAGAGTATCTTTGATTACCTTGGTATAGGAAATATGAAACTGCCATTCCTTGGCAATACGAATAAACACTGGGGTAAAGCATACACGATAGGTTTAGACGACTATCACCTTCCCCACAAATACTGAGATCACTTTTTCCCCGGCGACAGGCCGACATGGAAAAACACAGTCCCTATCAGGACGAAGCCAAATCACCCCACACTCTAGCGACACATCCGCCGAATAGCCTTCGACCTCTCTAGAGACAACAGAACATATAGTTCGACTTAGATATGTAAAGATATACAGATATAAGACAGACTCGTCCTACTCAGACAAACAATACTCATAAATTCAGGCCATAGATATTCTGAAGCAAGAACAATCTATTATTACCCAAAGAACGAATAAATCGCAGTAAAATGGATTTATCCGCGGAGTTTGGTCGAAAGAGCCGACACAACTTTCAAGGGAAGTAACTCAATAATGACTTTCCCTTAAGCACTATTTTGCTTTCAAAATATTTGCGAAGATAACAAGAATACCAATGTATAATATTGTAAGATATCAAAGACTGCACGTAACAGTCTTACCACACCTCCCGGGAAAAAAAAATGGAACATTTTTTTCTTCTTTTTGAAATACATCTAGGAGCAACGTACAATAGGCTCACAACGCATGAATAATGCGCAGATGAAAATATCAGGAATACCTATAACGCCTAATATGAGGCTAAGTCGACTTATGGAGTGACTGGTGAGAATGTGTCTCATAAACTGAGAGAAATTATTTCTCTACAAGTATATTTTTCCAGGAAGGTGTCATCAAAGTATAATACAATTCTGGCAATTACACAATGCCTAAAAAATTCATATCATCATTTCGTATTAGATATCTTAAATTTATGATTTATGAAGAAAAAATCATCAAAGCACAGCGGTGAATAAACATCAATGAACCGCTATGTAGTGATACAATCATTATATTATTAAATTACAAATGTGTATCTATCATGATATAGAAAAGGAACTACTATAGAACTAGACATATCAAGAAGTCTAAACCCTAATAGTTATGTGGAATCATGTGGGCATCTTGACAGAATGTCTGCCATCACATTATCTGATCCACGAATAGCTCGCACAGAGAAATGAAAAGGTTGAAGAGCAATTGCATATCGAGTAGACCTCGAGCTCTTCAAATTCTTACTCTGTATAGCAGTAAGAGCTTTTTGGTCGGTTTCTACTATGAAATGTGCGCCTAGAAGGAATCTCTGTAGTTTGAGGATCGACCAAACCATAGCTAATAGCTCACGGTCTAAAACCGAATAATTCCTTTCTGCCGCATTAAGTTTTCTGGAAATATACATTACAGGATGCAGAGTTCCAGAGTACTCTTGCATTAGTGCCGCTCCAATCCCAGTGGATGAAGCGTCACTACGAAGAACGAATGTCTTATCTTTAGTAGGTAGCACTAAAATAGGTGGTGTTGAAAACAATGTTTTAATCTTATCCAGAGAGCATTGGCATTCCTGAGACCAGTGGACCACATTAGGCGAACCTTTCTTTAGAAGTGTTGAGAGAGGTGCCATGATAGAGGATAGATTCTGAATGAATCTGCCATAAAATTGAATAAGACCTAACAGACTTCTCACCTGTTTTTTAGTCTTAGGGATTGAGATGTTAAGTATCTTACTAGTATTATGGTCCTCTGTCTTTAGGAAACCATGACCAACTCGGTGGCCTAGGAAAGAAATTTCGCTAAAACCAATATAGGCTTTAGAGGGTTTCGCTGTCAGGTTGTGCTCACGCAAAGTAGACAGCAATTCATCTAACCCTGAATAGTGATCTTCCCAAGTATCGCTGAAAAGACAGATGTCGTCTAGATATGCAATGACATCTGACCGATAAGATAGGATTCGGCGCATCATGCGTACGAATGTAGCTGGTGCGTTCATACGACCGAAAGGCATAAAATTCCATTGGAACAAACCTCTAGGTGTTGAAAAAGCCGTGAGAGGTTTGGCGCGTTCAGATAAAGGAACTTGCCAATATCCTTTAGACAAATCAAGTTTAGTGAAAAAATGAGATTTGGAGAGTCGAGTAAGTAGCTCTTCCAGTAAAGGCATAGGTTCGGCATCGAACTTCGTTACTTGATTCAATTTTCGATAGTCAACGCAAAGACGTATGTTATTGTCTTTTTTACGCACAATAACCATCGGCGAAGAATATGCAGAGGTGGACTGTTCGATTATTTTCAAATCTATCATCTCATCCAACTCTTTCTCGACCTGTGCTTGAAAATGTATAGGTATAGGATAAGGTCTAACCCTAATAGGAGTATGGTCAGTTAGAACAATGTCATGTTGAATGACATTCGTTTGTCCAGGGATGTCAGTGAGTACATCCTGAAATGTTTGCAACATAGTTGAAACTTGTCGCTGTTCTCCTAGAGACAAATCAGGAGAGACAGTAACGTTCTTCCATGATTCACTGGAATGAAGTGGGATCATTGGAAGAGGAAGATTTACATCTGAAAAACTTGTTTCCTCATCCTGTATCACGGACAGTGATGAGTAATGACCATGTTGTACTGGAGAATTGTCCGTTGCTTGGAAAATGGGTTGCAAATAATCCGGACGTTCATGGAATTCAGTAAGCATATTGATGTGGAAGGTTTTATGCTTCCCATCAATATCGACAATATAGTCGACATCGGAAATTTTCGATATTATATCGTACGGACCTTTCCAAGAAATAAGTAATCTGTTTTCCCTACAAGGTAGTAATACAAATGCTTTGTCACCAGGACAAAGTTGTCGTAAGCATCTCTTCTTATTGACAAATTGCCTTGCCTTCTGTTTCGCAAATTCAGAAGAAGAAGTTGCTAATTTGCATGCTTCGATAATTTTTTTTCTCAACGCGATGACATATTCGTAGGATGACTTTGTGTCATCGTCAATATTGTCAGATGTTATGAGATCGTGAAGCAACGACATAGGGCCACGCGGACGCGCGCCAAAGACGAGTTCAAAGGGAGAAAATCCCGTATGTTCATTGGGTACCTCTCTGTAAGCGAAGAGGGCCGCAGGTAAAACTCTGTCCCAGTCTTGAGGATGATCCTCAGTTATCTTCCCCACACTGGCCACCAGTTGATAAAGTTGATAACGTTGGATTTTTATTCCCGTTAATGATATCCACCAAAAGGATAAATATAAGTGGATGGAAGCAGACATCATCATCATCATCAGTTGATAAGATCTCTATGGTGTTGTTTGCTCCACTGTAGTGTATGGAATGTCAACTTGACCTACGCAGTGGTGTGTAGACATGGATTGAGTGTATAATGTGCGAATGATGATAAAGGTTCGTGGTGTTGACAAATGTTCTTTTCTCACACTCATGTATGACTGGAAGTCATCGACACCAACGACTGTGTACCTTTTCTAAAGTTTAATTGGACGTACACACTCGACAGCACAGATAGTGACAAATCACAGGTTGCCATAATACATCATAGTACAGTGGATAAATGGTCTTGCAATGTTACATGGGCACTCATGTAGAATAATTGTATAATGGACTGTCAGTAGCCAAGCACTCAGTATCGCCCATACATATATATCATCTGACTTCACTGACTGGGCACGTCAGCTTATAAACAATATTTCAGATGGCTTCTAAACCTAATCTCGTCTAGCGACGATTCTTCAACATAATGTTCAGCACATATTTTTCCATATAATAATATTGAACCGCTAGCAATGGGTTCTCATGTGTAGCAGTGATCTCTGGACTGATCAAGCGATAATACGGGCATCCCTTTTCTCTTCTTGAAAGCCACTACATGTTTTGGTTCCAAGATGGCTTCACTCGTGAGCTGTCACTCACGTTTGGATACAGATAATGAATCTGTCCTAAAGTTAGTCATTCATAAAACATTGCATTGCTCTGTAGATTTGATCATGAACAATTGACTGCATTCTACAGAATATAGTGCTGCTAGGAATCGAAGTCGTTTTCATCGAGTCAAATATATTCTCTTAGACATTCAAATCGTAACTATCGAAAATGGTGGCTTCGATCGAGAGTTCATAAGAGTATCTTTGATTACCTTGGTATAGGAAATATGAAACTGCCATTCCTTGGCAATACGAATAAACACTGGGGTAAAGCATACACGATAGGTTTAGACGACTATCACCTTCCCCACAAATACTGAGATCACTTTTTCCCCGGCGACAGGCCGACATGGAAAAACACAGTCCCTATCAGGACGAAGCCAAATCACCCCACACTCTAGCGACACATCCGCCGAATAGCCTTCGACCTCTCTAGAGACAACAGAACATATAGTTCGACTTAGATATGTAAAGATATACAGATATAAGACAGACTCGTCCTACTCAGACAAACAATACACATAAATTCAGGCCATAGATATTCTGAAGCAAGAACAATCTATTATTACCCAAACAACGAATAAATCGCAGTAAAATGGATTTATCCGCGGAGTTTGATCGAAAGAGCCGACACAACTTTCAAGGGAAGTAACTCAATAATGACTTTCCCTTAAGCACTATTTTGCTTTCAAAATATTTGCGAAGATAACAAGAATACCAATGTATAATATTGTAAGATATCAAAGACTGCACGTAACAAATATCACAATGTCAAATCATGTAAAGCAAATACAACTATCCCTGATCTAAAGTTACATCATTACTTGAACAATACAAAGAATGAAAGTCTAAGTAGCGTAACAAAAAAAAGTATACACGAAGCATAAAGTGAGACAAAGATGAAACACGGAAGTATAAACAACATATCATATCATGCTGAAAAGACAACAGAAAAGATGTAAAGGGATGACGAATAGTCAACAAGGACAGATGAAAAGTAAAGATGCACATGTAGAAAAAGTTGTAACAATACCTTACAATAACTATTTAAATCACACATCATATAGTATAAGTTAATACAATTACGATAAAAAATTATAACACAAAATGACAAAGTATATCTATACTAACAACACAAGTGAAAAAAACTTATGACAAAAAGAATAGTAAGTAATTTAACCAAATTATAAAACTTATGCATAACTAATAATAAATTATACAAGATATCGCACAAACAAAAAAAAAAGACGCTATCAAAAAGATTTGCACTGACTCAAAGTCACGCGCTAAATACAGAAAATACATCAAACATTAAAAACAATTGCAAGGAACTAATGTCACTACACATTACTAACCATAATATACAGCCTAGCATTGGCTCAGAAAAAATATTACAACGTTCGAAAAAAAAACATTTTCCAAAAAATAAAATACAAAAAAGCTTCGTAGCACTAAGTTGCATAAAAAATATCTCATTTACAACAAATTCAAGGCTATAGTAAATAAACTAACAATGAAATATACTTTAAGAAAATGAAGTACATATAAACAATCTATCTCTAAACAGACACACATTAACAAATGTAAGTATTTTTTTCAATAAAAAATTATACATCACATAAAACATATGAGAGAAAAAAAAAACAAGTGCTGATGAATTGTCTAAAAGTAATTATTTCACCATTACAACTAATGAGTTTTGTGCATAGGGCTTGCAAACTCAATACGTACATACACAAAAATTATCCTAACAAAACTGTTACAAACACAAAACAAACTATTGGCAGTTCAACAATAGAATATAACTAACAATACAAACAAAAATCATAGCAATCAAATGATGCATTAAATATTTCAACAAAATTACATGTTATTGCAAATCAAGAACATATCATTTATTATACTAACAAATACAAAAGAAAATATTTACTGTTTACATAAGTAAAAAAAATCAGATTAAATATCTCCCTTTCCTGTCAATATGTCCTGACCCTGAGCAAGCAAAACATCAGATGTTTAGTGGGACGCAGAACAAGTTACGCTTGAACGCACACACGGATGCTGAGTTGACCCACTTTTCTCACTACTAATATGACACAGGAGCCTTGACTGTTATCGTAAAGTCGCTTCTGTCAAAATATATGAATGAAAATTTCCATTTTAATGAATGGTACAATCTAAGGAGAAAAAAAGTATAAGTCAAATTACAATTACCCATTATTTTGGTCCTTGTAAAGTAATGGTCGTTTCAAAATGCCCTCAGCTCTTCTTTTACAATCTCTAGACATCACAGAAGACATTACTGCCGTAGGCTGAAACAAAGTGTTATATTTACAACACCGAGACATCATCTCGTAATCAATAACACCATCAACAATAGAATTTGAAACACCACTGTTATTGCCACCTTGCTTACCTCTATTACAACTGACTATGGGCTCATGTTGAGCAAAGTTAGCATACTTGCGCTTATTATTTGTTACATGATGAAAATTTGTATCACTACAGTTGCTTTGTTTATTAACAATGACTCTAGTCTTCTGCTGAGCCAAGTTATTCTGATGATATAGAGAAACATGTGGAGAGCTATTATTTCTCTTTATATTATTGTTAATTGCTCTATTATGACAAATGTTATGTCTATCACCCAAGTTAGCATTGTTGATGTTAACATATCTTCTTTGACAAAAATGTCCACTAGACAGGACTTGCTTTCTAGTAGCAAAATCATTACCAGATTGATAGTTTTTCTTACAGTTATTTCTACTATAACTTATAGAATTCTTCGGATCAAAATGTTGAAATCCGCTAAATTGTTTACAATTCCTTGGAGAATCAAAATTACCACTTGACAAACTCCCTTAGTACTGTCTAATCTTGTGATTATATCTCTTACCATAACTGTTATCCTTTTCATCTTTAGGAATATGTTTACCAATCCCGTCAAACTGGCTGTGCTGAGTTTGACAAGTAACTGGATCTTTAGAATGCTTATTTTCCTGGACATATTGGGTTTCATTCCTGGAAAAAATAGTACTACGCTTATTCCCTTTTACAAGTTTATCAGAATCTGCATCAGCAACCACCTGGTTGATCTTAGGAGCTCTAACCTGCTTTTTCTCACATTTGTTCTCGTGATTAACAGAACTTGCTGCTATACCAAAATCTTTATTAGACTGGCGCCAAGGATTATCAATAGAGTCACTATCTTGGAAATGGTTTACCCTTGCTTTTCGGCACGCTGACTGTTGAGATGTATTGGGCACATATTTAGCTACTGCAGATAAGCTTGTTAATGTGCACTGTCGTGGTGAATGAATTTGAATGTCTGGGGAGCGGGTGTTGGATGTGAGAATGGGGGTACTGCCAGAAGCATAGACTAGAGACCAGCATTGGGAAGGTGTATGGGAGTGCTTATTCCAGGTGTGGGCACCTATGATCGGGTAGTGGAACCATCCTAGATCTGAGTTCGTTTCTGACTACTGAGTGCACAGATCTTCACAGATCATATGTCTGATGGTCGACCGAATCTGGGGGCTTCAATAAGAATTTTAGCTGAGGGGGTAGAGTGTTATGCAGACAGATCGGGTGATGTCCACCGTTCTGACTAGGGGTTGGGGTGGTATGCCTGTTAGATTGGGGTAGACCAGAGGATGAGAGGTAAGGTTGGTCTCGGTGCATGAAGGGAGCGGTGTATTTGTAAGGGATACTGAGGATTAAGCGTCTTTGTATTGTACGGATGAGTTGACCGATCTTAATAGTTAGAGTAGCGGTTGGGTATGGGTATTTCGTAAAGACACGGTGATCTAGTTCAATTTTTACTGTATGCAAGTACAGTGTTCTTGTCTGTCTACGAGGTCCTACGCAAAATCAAACTATACAGTGAATGCAGTTCTATGTATAGCCTTAAATGACGTCCCGAAAATGATCATTTCGAGCTTCGCCGAGTGTGTCAAGTTCTATGGATCACATCTGACTCTCATTCGTAAAGAGTTGTCCTCGAGTAGCATTCAAAATACGGACATGTTTTCCAGGGAACTGCATTGGGGGAGTACATGGGAGGGGAAGGGGTTATAATAGCTCAGATTCATACTGGACCTGGCCACTCAGGGTTTGACTTGCTGGAATGTCTTGTCAATTGATGGTGAAGGTGAAATGCCGGATTGAAACTTGACTGTGCTACTGGTAGCAAGGGTGTGCCTACGTTGTGTAGGTAGGTCTAGTTTAAGGATCTACTTAGGAATGATTTAGGATGAAGTATTATGTCCTTAAGATTATGGTGATGTATGCCCATAAGATCAGCATTTGATTACGGGCGGGGCGTGTTTATAGTATAACCCATTTTAGTTCCTGTTCTGGGAAAGGACTCTTGCATGTGCTCTGATCTTCGCCATTAGATCTCTGTCCCTATGGCCTGGATTTGTATACTTATATGTCCACTTTAGAATACAATAAAATCACAAACTACTACAACCAGAATTACAATTTGCATTAGTATTCAGAAGGCCTGACGAACAATTTGTTGGCTAATAATTGGTACACACATCTATGTACTAATGTTTCTTTTTTTGAGATAGATTAGGGGAATGTGTGTACATTGCGCTGCAGAAAAATTCAAATAATTTTGTAGGATAGGATTGTGATATTCTTGAGGTTAAGAAGGAGGGGCGGACTTAAATTAAATCGGGACCTATGCCGATTTGGGCTGGTTATATCTTGTAGTGAGGCATTATCAGGTAACTCGACGTTTTTAGTTAGGTATACGTGCTCGAATGTAGGCTGTTGGTGCCTCATTGAGGTTAATTTTCATGGTTATATGGATTTTGAAAGAGGGGGAAGGGGTGGATGCTGTCGGGCAGTTCTTTGGGGTAGGGTGTGATTTAGCTTTAATACGGTATATGGATGAAGAGTAGAAGAAAGGGGTTATAGTTAGATGTGAGGGAAGTAGGGGGTGATTAAGATGTTAAATAGGGCGGAGATGGGGGCTGGATCGTGATGGTAACTGTCTTTTGGATGTCATATGTGGCGTGGGGGGTGGTGAGTAACTGAATCCCGTAATCTGGCGTAAGGCATTATGTACACATGTGAGTATTGTGTGCGTTATCGAAAGCTGTTTGTTTTCCTAGTTACGTTTGTTGGGAGCCGGGGAAATTACTGGGACGAGGGGTACTCTGGGTTGACGTCTTTTCGTGGGCACAGGAGGTTGGTGTCGATATGGTGTGTGATGCGGATAGGTGGGTTCACCAACAACCCATGGGAAGCAGATTTTAGTCGGGTGTGGAAGGGGCCGGGATGTACCACCGTTTTAAGGACATAAATGAGGTTTCATTCGTTACGGGGGTGAGCATTTCGTTTATTTTGGTGTGCAGGGCAGGAAGGGGTTTGTTGAGCTTCATGTTGAGTTTATGTGTTATTCCGGTACTTCAGGCGAAGGGTTATAGGTGTACGGAAGTTAGGTTTCTGATGTTTTGTGCATATCGCTTCCTATCTGTGTGTTGGTAACGCGTGACAGTTATAATGTTCACTTGCATACACGAAATCTTTGGGAGTTTTTTTAATTATTGTGAAGTTGCAACCCAAAACTACTTGTACTCACCTGAATTGCGTCAAATGAGCTCGTTCCAAATGGTTATGGAGTTTACACTCCATTATTTATGATTTAACTCGCGGTGTTTTTATAGTCATCAAAGTAAGAGGTGGGTGGTAATGGGATTGTGTGCTCGGCCTGGGTCGTACAGACAAACTGTGAGCTCACGGGAGTCGTACTGCGTAATTTGTGGACTCTTAGGTAGGGTGTTGATTCTGATCATGTCATCATCTTAGGATCAGTTAATTGTATAACTACTTCTCTCGTGTGGTATGGGTATGGAGTATAGAGACATGTCACACTGTTTGGCTGTATAGACTTGGTTTAGTTTATATAGACGTTCTGATATGACTTTCCTTCATTAGTTCATTGGTTAGATAGTGAAAGTATGTATAGAACGTGAGGCATATACTGTGTCTTCTACGAGTGACTGAGAGTATGTATGTGAGGAGACACACACATGTCACGACAAGTTTGGTGAAGGAGGAGGGTTGGCAAGAAATGGGGACTGATATGCGGTGATAGATATTAGAAGATCACAGACGGACTTGGACAAAGTAGTGAGGAGGGGGGAAGTTTGGCGTGTGACGGATGTGGTGCTAGAAGAGTGGGAGGGGTGGGTGTAGCACTCAGTACTAAAGTATTATCTAGTAGGGATGTGGGTGTTGTTGTGTGGTACAGAGTTTGGGACGCGTGTGTGATTGATAGGAGGGCAGAGTAAGTGGTGTTGTGGACTCAGTGTTGATATGTGTATCGATGGGAGTGGGGATAGATGTGCGGTGTGGAAAGAGTCACTTGTGAAGATCAGTTGGATGTTTGGGCCTATTACAGATAGGGTAAATTCCTTCCCCGAATTCGGGTCCTAACATATTCCTGGATACTGAGTACTCATTCGTTCAGATGAGAGTGACTATAGCAGTGTTAGGTGGTTGGTAGGATTGTATATAGACTGGGATTATAATAGGGATATGTTTTGTTGAGGCTTTTGTCACGACTAGGGTGTCTATAGTTTATGGGTCATCACACTAGGGGCAGTGGAGATTAGTATTCATGATGTAGCATTGTAGGGAGGGTCGAGAGTTGTTAGGGGTCGACATGTAGTGCAATTACAGGATTGGATGGGAACTATCAGCTTAGTAGTGTATCGTATGGGACAGGTGTATAGGTAGAGGGGTAGACGGTTGTGGGACGATGTGATCTCAACAAAGGTGTATACGATGGGTATTTTGGCTGCCTCAGTACAAGTCGAAATGATATACTCTGTCCCAATTCCTGGACTCTTAAATAGCTTACCTTCAAAGCTTTAAAATACTTATTATGGGCGCTTATCTTCACCAAGCAACTACATTATAGTACGGACCATTTGATTCATAGCTCCTACGTAGGCATACATCCTCGGAATTTATATACTAAAAAGTCACTGACGGTTGTAAACTCGACAGGAATTATAGCGAAAGTTTGGGAAGCGATTGAAAGAAAGATACGGCCGTTGATATACTAAGAGATGGAAGAATATTTTATTAACACTTTTAGCGTCGTTAGAAGAGGGGGGGGAGTCTATATGAAAGATTTTTTTATAGGCCTGTTGTATGATTATATGAGTGATGGGGTGTGTTTGTTTTTTAGTGGGAGGGGATGGAGTGGGTGTGGTATTTTGGTTTGGGTTTGGTGAGT
Source organism: Oreohelix idahoensis (assembly GCA_024509875.1). Taxonomy (NCBI): domain Eukaryota; kingdom Metazoa; phylum Mollusca; class Gastropoda; order Stylommatophora; family Oreohelicidae; genus Oreohelix; species Oreohelix idahoensis. Next base: position 115,204 of record JAMPIV010019829.1, on the reverse strand, counting down.
GTTGTGCTATTGTAGGGGGAAGGGGAGTGGGGTTGTTTTGATTTTTTTGGCGAGGGGTTTTGGTGGGGGGGTGGGGGTTTAGGGGGGGGGGGGAGTTGGGGGTTTTTTTTATTGGGGGGAGGGGTGGGTTGAATGAGGGGGGGGGAGTTTAAGGGGGGGGGGGGGAGGCGGGGGGGGGGGTGGTGGTTTCGGTTATGGCGTGTGGGATGTGGGGGGGAGTTGGGGACTTTAGTTGTTAATGAGTATTTTTGGGGCTTAATTTTTGGCGTGGGATCTCATTATAGGTTCTTGGTCTGTTATCATGGTGGGGGGGGGTGGGTCCCTCATTGTCGTGGGTAGTAGTTATGTCACGAATCAAGTGTTTGTTTTTTCTGTTGAAGGTTTCCACTGGGGTATAGATGAACGGAGAGCTCTTCAGGTGTTGGCATGAGCTTGTGTTGAGACTTGTCGATTTTGTCGTAATAGGGGACTAATATATAGTTGTGGACGTAATGTATGGGGTTGTGTGTTGAGGGGGTTGGGGGGTGAATGGGGAGAGAGTAGTAGGGTTTTCTCTTTAATGCGTTATGGCCTTGGGTTAACAGGAGTATGGGTGAGTCGTTATTGGCTTACATAGTGGAATGGCGTCTTGTTTTGGTGTGTTCATGATAGTGAGGTGGCAAGGGGTGCCCGGGCATGAGGTAAATTATGAAGCTATTATTAGAGGAACATGTTTACGTGAGAGGCTGCATGCACGGGTCGATAATGTGCGCATGGGAGGGCCGTGGTGGAGGTGGTGGATGGGGGTCCGGGGGCTGCAGTTGCCCCCAGGTATGAGTTACGAGTGTGTTTGTGAGGGGGGTTGTTTTAGGTAGGTTGTGGGGGGGGTTTTTGGTTGCCTCTTGACCATCACGGGATGGTCGACAGGGATGGGACAGTGTATGACGGGTCGTGAATATTGTCGATAGCTAGGGTGGTGGGAGGTGGGGGGTGTTTTTCAGTGGTAAGTTTGATTTGAAGGTTGTTGGGGGTTGGGGTCTGTTGGGTTCTTGGAACTTTTTTTCCATGGGTTAAAGTAGGTGTTGGTCGTTACACGCATTCGAATAGGGTGTTTCCTAATGCACGACTAATATCATAAAACATCTCGCGAGCCTGGTTTATTTGGATTTTGATCGTGATTGTTTGTTATTTTTCGACTGGTCTTGTTTATGTATTGGTTCAGTAAAACTGGCCGATCGTTTGATTACATGGGCTGGCTGTTTGTCGTTGGGTATACTACTTTTTTAACCCAAAAAAAAACAACCCTAGATTGGCGCAAAATACCATTGGTTTTTATTTCGAACGCGACAATGGGAGGACCCTTAGTTGTAAACTCCCTCTTGTGGTTACTGATCTTAAGTTGTCATTTGAACTTGTATCGGTGGACCAGTGACAGTGTTTTGTTGTCCTTGTTACAGATATTGTCATGTGTGTCTACTCAGGTGTGGGTCACAGGCGTACTAAACATATTACAGTATACGACGTGTATGTGAGTTACCAATTATTAGGATGTCATGCGTGTTATATTGGAAGTACGACGATACATGATGTGGGGTGGATTTTATGGTATTGTCCTGTGGGGAGGGAAAAAAAAAAATGCGCTTCTTGATCATCGATCGTTCCTCCCACGTGGGTTTAAAAAAAAAACGTAAAAAAAAAAAAAAAAAAAAAAAAAAAGTGGTGAGTGGTAAAAATATTAATAATTACTTCAAATAAATTCAAAATATAAAAAAAAAAAATTAAAAAAAATACTTTGCCTTTTTATTGTAGCTTAAACTATTTCGTGGATTGAGGTGACGTCTGTTTTTTCTTGTTACCGATCCTGGTTTATTTTAAATGGATCATTAAATAAATCGCGGCCTACAATTTTACCAGTTCCGTATGTCGTGGGTGTGTATACGCATAGTATCGCTGGGGCCCCACACCGTATCATGAATTTGGACTCTTTTTCCTGACATGCCGCTCCAAGTGTCAAGAACTTATTGGGATTGTTTCTGGCTGTTGTTCGTTGTTTTTCGGACGGTTGAGTGATTCAACCAGATTGTTGCTTAGGGATTTTTATAACGTATGTTAGGGGTCGTAGGGCGGGAGACCTTCTTCAGAAAATGGTCAGATAGGTTTATCTAAGGATTTTAAGAGTGTATGGGTTTATTTCGCGGAATCGCAAAAGTTAAGAAAGTTTTTTTTAAATATCAGTTGGCTAGACGCGGAAACGATAAAGTCGATCAATTTGGTGTCAATTTTCCGACGGCGTCAGTCGGGATAGCCTTTAAAGAATTGTATTATTGATGTAACACAAAAAACCTCCCACCGAGGCGCATCAGATAGTAGGTCCGTGAATATGTGTCCGAAATATTGATACCAAGCGCAGTGGAACTAATGTTATATAGTATTTACTAACCAGCCCATTTACTATACGCCGGGACATTTGATAGCCATGGGAAAAGTAACAAGTAGGCAAAATTTACAGCCACCCTGGAAAGAACATGCCGTACCCACTCCTTCCAAACATTCCTAAGAAGGAGTGGAATTGAGCATACCTCTTTCAGCACAGATTAGTACAATGGCGGGGACTTGGAGGAAGGACAAAGAAAGATCGTGAGACAAATTGATAGACGGGTACTGGCGCCAGAATTCAAGTATGGAAGATCGGTGTACGACGTTTTTCAGGACACACTCTCTATCAAGAAGCAATATTGAGAAGTAGCCTCCTTGATCGATACGGAGCCAGGTGTGAAAACCCTGAAGGCGGTTTTATTTAGGTCAACACACTTCAGGACTTAGTACCGGACGAAATTAACGGGACTGATAAACATATGGGGATAGCTCAGGCACAGAAAAGGCTCCGTCTAGACGTACAGATACTAGGAACATTGGGGTATTCTGTGTTCTAACCAGTTGAGGAACTGATGTTTAGGGACTCCAAAGTGAGGGGAGTATCGACATACACTAGATTACCAAAAATCAAAATAGATACGATTTCCAGGCACAGTGCGTTGTTAGGGAAAGGATCACCCAAAATGCTTGGAAGGTGAGGGACCTCACTCAGGGCCCTTATGTTTTAAAACGCCTCGACGATCGAATTAGATGCTGGCATCGTGTTATCCTCGAGGTCCTAATACAAATGTGTGTAAGGTCGGAGGCATTTGCTCGAACCATGGTAGAGTGACTACGTTAATAGGGGAAAGTCGTGCTGTTCCCTCAAGGGGGCAAGGTGTTTTAACGCTTCGCTAGACTGGATCGAACTGGCAGTCCGGTCGCACAAGACACCAGAATTCTGAACTGCCCACACACAAAGATAAAAGTAGTAATGCGATAGACATCAAGACAACTAAGACGTTTGCTGGTCATAATGAGGTGTTTATTACAGGGGAAAACCAAGATGTCAGCACGACCCTGTCTCACACAGGTCGAAAGTCTAAAGATCCCTTGGACTGTAGATAAGATACAATATCTGAGTGTTACGGTATAACCGGGATTGAAGTATCGGATCGAAGACCATAATGAGAGGATCCTGAACACTTTCACAAACTACAGCAAAAATTGGGACCTCGAAGCATATTCGCCTTGCAATACATATCAGATAACTGTTTGGCAGATTAAGAGAAATTGACTGAAGTCAAAGAAATAAAACCAAAACTACAGGTCGAAAACAGAAGCAAGCAGACTCCCGAAGAATCAACCGACAGTGGCGAAGACGTGATAGACCTACAGAGCGTTAGAAATATGATGGAAGACATGAAAAGAATTCAGCAGCAGATAGAAGCAGTTGTCAAGAAGCTGACAGAGCTGAAAGAGGAAAACGCAGAAATCCTCAAAAGAATAGAAGATGAACGAAGAGCCGTAGAGGAAATTACATCTAACACACGAGAAACTAAAACGAATGACCAAACAGACGAGGAAGTTATCGAGGAAACGCTAGAAAAGCTACTCCCATCAATTATAGAAAAAGCGCTATATCAGATACAGGAGGAAAGGAAGACACAAGAAACAGAAACGAGGAGCGAAAAAACACGCAAAACAACACAAGCCAGATAGTGAGGCAGGATATGAAAAACACCATGAACACCCACGACACCATGAACAGACAAGCAACGAAGAGGTATCCAGACAGTCAGCTAGTGGTCCTTTTTAGGACCAGTCCTTTTCAGGACTTACAACCGGCTAGCATCAAAGAAGCTAAACGCACAATGTACCTCAATTATAACCAATTTTCAGGTTGAACAGGGTATAACAACAAGATAGTCGACAAACCAACGAACGAACGAACGATCCTGAGACCTGAAAAGTATTTCAAGGGTTCATCCAAGAAAAAAAGGTTGAGAATGGCTGGTCTAAAGGCTTAAGTAGAAAACCTTCAATATTTTTATTAGTATATCACAAACAGGTACACACTAAGAAGAAAAATGTTGTACTTTGTTGTTTATTACTTTTTTGAAAATAATAACAAGATACCGTTGGTTGCGGTAACTGTACAAATGTAGCCGTGTATATCGGGATTTCTTCAGAAATAGACTATACCCTACCAGTGACGGAGGAAGCACAGATTAGCAGAAACAGAGAATAAAATAAATCTTGACACAGATGTTTAATTAGGCTAGCTTCGCTTCGAAACGCCAAGGATTAGTCATGTGATATCCCCAACCAATCGTAGGGCTCAGTTCTTTTCCCCAGAAGAATCAGAAGCGACGCCATTTAACCAGTCGAGAATTTAGAGCGGTCTAGAAAGGACATATTTTTCCTGCTCAGTGTATTTCTAGTTGAGGAGATCAACTTCGCACTTATAATGCAAAAGTGTATTTCGAGACGTAGTGTGATTTGTTTGTGAATTCATACACCTGTAAGTATTGCTAACAAACTGAATGCATAAGCTGTTAGAGCTCACAGTCATAACTGAAACAGAGCTACGCTCGAAGATTTGGTTAAAATGAAAACCCAAGCATATATCTAAACCTTTTGCCAAGGAAGAAGGTCTTTATGTGGAGAGATATTAAACTTAAGGAATACCACGAAGTAAAAGAAAGCTTGGATCAATAAATCAAACTGAAGAGATGGGATAATGTCGTCGAACCTAGAAAACATTTACCATATGAAGAAACACTAGAAAGATAGAGGAGTCGCGCCATGTTTTGCCAAATTGAAATGATGAAACGAGGCAAAAAGGAATATTGCATCAATGAAGTAATATATTGACATTTTATATGCAATTGCTTATTACTGTGAACATGCCATTGTTCAAGAACTTGTTACAATTTGACTTAAGCCAGTTCCTGTTGAAGGCTATTAAAAGTTTGTTTCATTTAACACAAAGGCTGTTGAAGAATTATTAAGTTGGGAAATTATGTTGAGCACTAAACCCATTCTAATTAAATTCGCTATCCTACATCAATAAGAGAAGAAAATCGAACCTGGTAACCCTAATTAAGGAGAGAAATCAAGAGCTCTAGCGATTAAGCTAGTAACACATCTACTCTCTGTTATAGGAAAAGGAAAACTCCCAGTAATATGTAAGAAGACCCATTGTCACAGAATTATATATAGTACCGTGCCCAGTTCGACAGATGCATTAAGGAACACTAGGACGGCCACATACAGAATTATATATATATAGTGTCTTAGGACCAGTCTTACATAAGAGATACACCCTGCCCCGGCCACATACGGAATATATATGGTGCCGTTCCAGTCCTAAGAAACACCAGTACGGCTACAAGACTATATATGGTGCCCGTTACCACTTCTCTTTGATAAAGCGAATAACTAGAGATCATAGACCATAGACAATTTACTACAAAATTTTCAACAGCTTGGTGTGGAACAACAACAACAACAACCACAGAACCAACCCGCATATGCACAACCGCTGCAGCCCCCAGTCAATCCAAATATGGAAGGACCCACATTTATAGCGCTACAACACATCACTGACACCTTACAGAAGGCTGACAACTACGCAAAATTATCCGAAGTCAGATCCATTGTCCAACCGTTCGATGGAGACAAGAAAAAATTCAGAAGATGGTGGGCCGACATGGAAAAATTTACATCAATAGCAGAGGCAACAACTGATGAAGAGAAAAAGAAAATCGCTATGTTAAGCTCCGATTCATTAGTGACTGATTTTTTAAGAAGGAGGTCCCAGCAGTACCCCACAGAGACCTACGCGTCTCTTAGAAAAGAGCTAACCCAGAGATATGGCGAAATCATAGACAAAATGCACGCTTGGTCAGTCCTTAGAAGCATGAAACAGGAAAGAGATGAATCGGTACAGCTTGTTGGAGATAGATTCCTCAATATGGCAGAAGAGGCGTTTTGTGGAGAAATACCTACCACACCTGATGTGGAAATACAGCTGGTGGGGGCATTTGCTGATGGCCTTAGAGCGGACAATATCAGAATGCATCTCTTTAGAAAAGACACGAAGACAATTGATGAAACAATCCAAGCAGCAATACAGGAAGAAAATGTTCGCCAAAGGTTCCAACAAAGAATAGGTAGGGAACCCCGACCAGACCATAGGGACTATACTGAGGATGAACCTATGGAGGTTAACCATGCCAGGAGGAAATGGACTCGCCCACGACAACAGGATGATAGGCCCCGCAACTACAGAACCTCCACACAGAGGCCAAATGACGTTAATAATGTCAATCCAAATGGATGCTTTACATGCGGTAGGTTCGGACATAGTTACAGGTCCTGCAGAGCAAATTACAATAATGCACCATTCAGAAGAGAGGATTACAATAATGCACCATTCAGAAGAGAGGGCGGTTACCAACCACAACAACCCGCACCACCCCGACGTGAATACACCAGAAATCAGTATACCAGAGGCACACCTTAACCCCTCATGCGTCAGGGAAACGGCCGCTCCACTCACTAAATAGGACCGTTAGTGAGGGTGACTGTCATAGAAAATGGTCCAAAACAAAAGAAACAACACAGAACAGAAATTGTCAAGTGAGCCCATCCAGAATAATACATTATGAAGAAATGCTGGATGATGGAACCAAAATACATCCGGACCCCAGTTCTTGCATCATGTCTATACAGGGGCAACAGTATAGAGCACTGGTGGATACAGGAGCATCCATCAGCCTTATTAGGTTCCAGCTGTTCAAGAAGATCCAACATTTGGTACGATTTCAACCGTCCAAAACACACCTAGCTTCAGTCACAGGACAAAGACTAAAATCAGTTGGGACAGCATGGGTAAAATTTTCGTTAGGTGAAACACACTTTGAACACCCATTTGTTATTACAAAAGGCATGTCTAGAAACCTTATCCTAGGGAGAGACTTCTTTAACAAACACAAAGTTAGAATATACTACGACTTCCAGAAAATCAAAGTCAACAATATTTACATTGATCTCCAGGACGATATCCACATCGCTTCCTTGGTAAGACTCACAGCTCCCATAACGGTAGCCCCAAACTCCCTAGTTATAGCGAAAGGCAGAGTAAAAAATTCTGAGTACATCACACCAGGGCAATCAATCCAAATACAACCCCTAACAGAAGACAGTATTATCGATGACCCATTGTTGCAAATTACACAAGGGATCGCTGAAGTCTCGAAGGCTAGAGATTTCCCCATCATGATATTGAACATGTCAGGCAAAACCACCACTATCAATAGAGGCACCATTGTAGCAAAGTGGATATGTCAATGTCAAGACAAACTACAACAAATAGAGACCATTCACAAATTGTCTCAACCGCTCTTACTAGACCTAGTGCACGAAATTGCAGTACAAATATCCATGGCACACAAAAAGTACACAGCTATCATTCCTTTATGGAAAAAGACAGAAATACCAGCCACGGTTATTTTACACCACAGCCTACCCTACCCAGACCGCAGAAACAAACCAGTCCATGTATAAGAAGGAAAGAAATAATGCAGCCACAGTATGAGAATGGCTATAATCACTCATTGTTGCGTCCCAATACACCACGAGAAAAGATGAAGTGCTGTATATCACAGAGAAACAGAGAAACAGAAATTGTCTTGCCAGGAGGATATCCGAAGCGACAGGACAGAGATACATGCCCTATGGAGTATCAATATAACGCAAAAACAGGTGGATATGATAAAGTCCCAAAACCAATTGAATATTCTAAAGAACAGGAAGAATTCTTATACGAGTCCACCACAGGAGGATACTATAGCAGCAAAGTTGGAAACAGAAAGAATGCAAAACTTTCGCCCATAGAAAGAAGACACCCCTATAGCACGAAAGGAAGAAATACAGTAACGCACGCGGATAAGCGCAGTTACGGCAGCAATAAGCAGAAACAATGGCACAATAACGACTACCCCAGAAATAATACAAGAAATGTATATACAGTAAATGCAGTGACAAATGGAAATGCACACAGCACATGAGGAGACAATACCAAGCACAACCCAGCGAACGGCAAATAAATAAACAAAAGAAGGTCACATACCAGGAGCAGAGATTTTCACAAGATGCAAGAAAAATGCCCCAATACTATGGGAAGGAAACGGAGGCATCAAGACAGACCAGAAATATTGTGGCAGATCATAAATACAGAGAGAGAATAGCTCAGTTACTTGCAACCCTGAACGCCACAGAAGATAATGAGCCACTGTCACAATGGATATACAAACAACAACAGAGGAACCAATACACCTCAAACCCTACCATACGCCTTTGAAAAACAGAGAACTGGTGGAAAGGTCTATAAATGAAATGCTACAGGCGGGAATCATCGAAAGATCGAGATCCCAATGGTCCTCTCCCATCGTTATAGTAACAAAGAAAGATGGTTCCAGTCGCTTTTGCTGCGATTACCGAGCCATGAACAAAATCACAAAAGTCATTTCCTACCCCCTCCCCAGAATAGACGATCTACTTGCGACCTTAGGAAAGTCTACCTATTTCACCACACTTGATGCAAGGTCAGGCTTTTGGTGTATCCCCATGACACCTGAGGCAAAACAGAAATCCACATTCTGTTCACATATTGGTAGTTTCAGTTGGAATGTAATGCCATTTGGTCTTCGCGGATCGCCATCAACATATATGTCACTCATGGATGAAGTGTTAAAGGGTCTACATCCATTTGCCCTAGCATACATAGACGATATCCTGATACATACCGCAGGCACGATGGAAGACCACCTTCGCAAGGTTGAAATAGTTTTTGATAGACCCAGGCATCACCAAATAAAGTTAAAACTGTCCAAGTGTGAATTTCTAAAGACAGAAACTAAATATTTAGGCTTTGTTATCAATAGAGATGGCATCAGACCTGATGAAGACAAAGTCAAAGCCATAAGAGAAATGCCTAGCCCCAAGACAGTCAGACAAACACGCTCCTTTATCGGTTCAGTGGGTTACTATAGGCGCCACATCATCAATTTCTCCAGAGCAGCTGAGCCTTTGATAGCCCTTACCCGCAAGTATGCACGTTTCAAATGGACAGAAAACTGCCAGAGATCTTTTGAGTATCTTAAAAATGCCCTCACCACCATACCACTTCTTGGACACCCAGACATTTCGCAGCCTATGATATTATACACAGATGCGTCAGACAACGCAATTGGTGCTTGTTTGGTCCAACCAGTACTAGAAGTTGAAACACCAATCCTACCAAACATCCCTAATGAGAAACCCATTGCATTCCTATCACACGCACTATCAAAGACACAGAAAAGGTGGACCACCATTGAGAAAGAAGCATACGCCATACACTATGCAGTACAGAAGTTAGACTTTTATGTCAGAGGAACTAAACTCATAATACGAACTGATCATCAACCCTTGGTTAACTGGCTCACCAAAACACAAGAACAGCCTAAGAAGTTACAGACATGGGCAATGAATTTGCAGTCCTACGACACCACTATCGAACATATCTCAGTCGAAATGAACACCTGTGCAGACCTCCTATCTAGAATAAAATATGATGATGAAACTGAAGTGCAAACAAACAGGGTCAAAAATGATGGCACATCCTCCGAAATAGATGACAATGCTAAGGAAATTAATGAAATCACTTCACCAGAACCTAGAAGTACCTCAGATTCTGCCTCTCAGGTAGAAGAAGAAAGTCATGATACGTTCGACATACGAATTGAACAAGCAAAAGATGCAGAACTTGTCAAACTGCTCACATATGTCAAGAAAAACCCAACAAGAAGTAGAGATTGTATAGTACACCCAATGGATGGAGCTCTATACTATATAGATCCCAAACAAGAAGGGACGCTAAGAAAGGTCATTCCAGCACATATAATTCCAGAAGTATTGACACAGTTCCATGAAAACAATGGTCACATGGGAAGGGATAAGACAATTGAAGTGATAAAAAGAAGGTATTATTGGCAAACCATGTATAAAGACATTACAGAATACGTAGCCACCTGTAAAACGTGTAAGTTGCGGAACATGAAGCCAAATTCAATTCCCCTCCAAGAAATGCAACCCTCCCATTATCCCATGCAGACAGTTAGCATTGACATATCAGGTCCCTACCCACTCACCCAATCAGGCAACAAGTACCTTCTGCACATAGTAGACCAATACTCTGTTTGGCCGGAAAGATACCCATTTAGCGATGCCACGTCACAGTCAATTACACAAATATTTTTACAAGAATTCATCCCCAGGCATGGATGTCCAAAAAGAATCATTTCAGACAACGGTAAACAGTTTGTCGGAAACCCATTTAAAGCCACCTTACACAAGCTGAATATTGAACATACTACCACCAGTTATTATAATCCAAGTGGGAATGGCAGAAATGAACGCATGCATGCCACCCTGCATAACATTATTAGCAAATATATCAAAGGCAACCACCAATACTGGGACCTGTACATTAACCAAGCCCTTGAAGCCATCCGAGTAAATGTGAACGATACCACAGGAATGTCATCATTTTACATGCTATACGGAAGAGAACCAAACTTTCCGTTAGACAACCTACTTCGCCCACAACGAAAATACATGGGAGAAGACCCCATCGAAATAATCCTTCAAGAAAAGCACAAAGCTCACCAGATTGCACAACGAAATACGCAGAAGGCATTTTACAAGAAACAGAAACAACGTGATAAATCAGCCAAGCTACCAACGTACAAAATAGGAGACAGAGTATACTACAAGAAACATGTCCGCAGTTCAAAATTCGATGACCGATGGTTGGATGGCTACAAAATTATGAAACAAATTACGCCTGTAAACTTCATTATCTGGAATGAAGAGAAACAACACAAAACAAAAGCTCACGTAAAACAACTCAAAATTGATAATCACCGACCTATTCCGCCTCTGACGACAAATACAAGACCAGTCAGAAAGGCCACCCTAAATTATAATCCATCCAGTACAGATTCGTCTGACATATCAGAGTCAGAGACGACAGACTCTGAATTCTACCAAGATGACCACATACCCAGACCACCCACAGATGAAATACAACGAGCAAGACAACAAAGGAATTCGTCAGAAAGTGAAGAGGACATCCCACTACTTGAATTACGTAATCGACTACAATACAGAGACCTGCGCATTAGAAACGAAGAAATCATGCCACAGACGTCACACGATGACAACACCAAGGCAACTTATATCCACACTCAAACTTACTCCCACAGTGATAAATCGTCAGCTGATACCTACCACACTCCCAGTTCAGACAGCTCCAGTTGGAATACTAGTGACAACCAAACACTGCTATACCAAAAGAACAAGGTTGGTCGTTCCGAACAATCAGATCCTGAAGACACTATCCCCAAGCAGATTGTTGAGCCATATACCAGCAATCTTTATAACGACGATACGCAACAAGAAATGAGAAACAACAGTTTCAACCCCAGTACAAGTTTGTCAGACCCCAACGAACAAAATGACAGAGAAATGGTAGACATATATGAACAAGAAACAGACATTGATTCGCCAGACCCAGCAAGTACTATTGAAACTAGTGATGCAGATAGCAAGTTGCAGGCGACCTTCTGTCTTGATTGACTGTGTGTGGTGCACCATTTTTGGGGACCTCCCAGTATACAAAACAGGCAGACTGCTGTGTCCGTTATCAGATTTTGCTCCTTTCCTCAGACCCTCGGGTCCTGAGTGTTCCTCAATAAATGCCTTCGGGCAGATGAGGAAGGACATCCCTCGAAACCTTCGGGTATATGAGGCTCTGTCCATTTTGGCTGGATTGACGTCTCGAATGTTCGGAGGTTGTATAGCGATATAGAGTACACACGAGGGCAAGTCCGGGCACAATGGGCTAATCACCTGTTTGCCATTTACTCTGATTACATGTTTCGCCCAGAGCTTTGTGCTCTGGGCCCTCTATACCTCGTTTTACGGGGTAGAAGAGGTTTCGACTATGAGATGAGATGCGGATAGCACATTATTTGTACCGGTCAGCTCCAGTGTCAAACGCGCATATATAACAGAATCTGATGACTCACCTCCTCTCACCAAGATTCCTCGCATGCCGCAAAACCTTGTACGACGCAAAATAATGAAGAAACGTAGGAACGTTTCTAAACTACACCAAGAGGTATTAGCCACACATCCCCAGGCTACATCACGGTCAGTACCATTTTCTCCGACTTACCACCAACCAGTCAAAAGCGACAGTGTGCAAATTACTGTACCCACCATGAACAGTATCAACGTACCACAGCACCAGGTCAGGAGAAAAATCAGGGCGAAACATACACCTACTTCAAAATCAAAAGATGTGCCTGCCGCACACCCCCAATCTACAGTGAAATTATCAGCGCCTTCGTTGATGTCCTCAGCGCTCCAACACTCAGCCAATGTGGTTTCACCTACTGCACCCATGGTTACCCAATATGATCCTCGCCTATCCAGTCGGGAAATCGCAATGCTCGAGGCGATGGAAAAAGTCAAGGACCTCGCAAGGCTATTCTGAAACCCGCCCAAGTGTTTATGTGCATGCCATTCCCTTGCACGGTCAACGCACATGTGAACTTACTGTTTAATAATGTTCTAACATTTTACATGTACTCTATTTTCAGACAGTTCTAGACGCCCTATGTCAGTGTGAGATATCAAAGCCTAACTAAGAAAGTTTTTTCCAGCCTTACTAATACTGGAGCCCAGAGAACACTCAAGAACAGCCCACAGAGGATCTTAATTAGACATTTTATGGTTTTGTGAAATAAAAAAAACTAAAAAAAACTGATAAAATACTGTGTTACGAGTTTACAGACACACTCATTAGTCACAGTCAGTTTTTGATGTTTAGAATGTTAACTTACCCACCCTCACCTATAGCACATGTGTCACAATAATTTTGTTATGAGATTGCTGTATATTTTGAAATAACCATCCTTCACACCTCCTTAGCTCGACTTTTTCCTTGCAGCTCCAGAGTCCAGTAATTTCCTTTTCATGCATCTTAGTGCATCTTCAAGCAGATACTTTGCACTAGTAGTCCTGTTCTTACCTTTACTATCGTTTTACCTAATGCCTATGCCACTTGTAGTGGTGTTTGATGGTATTGTATGATGGTGATATTACTAAATGTAATTGTATGAGGCCAGCTGTGAAGGCTCCTGAGATAAAATGTAGTTGTGAATTGTCAGAAGGCCTTTCTTGCTACCACTACGACCTCACACTTAATTTTTTTTTTAATGAAGGTGGCTACGTAAAGTGTCTAGGGTTATGATATGTAGTGTGGTGTAATAGGTTATAAATATACCCACAGATATTTAACAAGACTAATAATATTAATAAATGTTAAAATACACTGAACTAACTCACGTGTGTAAAATTTTTGATAAAAATTATATTACATTTATTTTGTTCTGGATCAATTTTTTAGATTGACCAGAACTTAAAAGGATTTAGAGATTATGAAAGAAATGCATGGAATATTATATCATAAATGCAATAGTGTATATATATATGTAATATACTAGTTAGTTTTATTAAAATGTTCTAGTAGTCATCTACTTGGGAGGATAGTTAATGTTTGTGCTGTTGGGGTGGCCTCATCACACCTGTCTATATTGAATACACAGTGTCCAGAAAATGGTGGGAATTTTTATGGGGTATTAGTAACTACAAAGTGTTGGTGAATGTCCAGCAGACCAGAGGCTCACTCATCTTGTAGTTGTAGCTCTGGTGCTGAAATCAGGTGGTCCCACCTCTCCGTGCTGGCGGGCAATAATGGTGGTCTCTGTCACTAGTACTGCACAGATACACTCGAGTAAAGTCACCAACTGAATAGACACTGCTTTGTTGACAATAGAAACTCACAGCTCTGCAATCAAAGTATGGGCCATGTGTCAAAATCTATTCTCTACCCACGTCTGGACACAACACTGACACAACAACCACATCAAACAGACAGGTCAGATCTCTCTGACCAAACAGCACATTTACCATGGTGGTTTTACATCAGATAGATCCTCCCAGACTATAGATTCTGAAAAATATTTATTAGTTTTCTGCCCTAAAAGAGGATAGGTAATATGTTTCATTATTCTCAACACTTGATCTGTCTTGCCTAACCCTTGCTGGAGTTTATGTATATTGTTGGTCCCTAGACCCTGACTAGGGCGGGGGGTCTAGAGCAAATCCCTACTTGTTTGTAAGGCTAGATTTCGATATGGCAGTATCAAATCACTCAAACATGAAACAATATTCAAAATATATAAGGAAATAATTTCAATCTTACCAGATTATGAATAAATAACACAGAATTGCTAGCAAAACTCAGCTGAGCTGCTGGCTATAGTATGGCGTCCCTAAACTTCTTACACTTTCTTTCATATGGAAATCACCACACTTTAAAATCTGTGTCTATCACTGAACAACTATTGAGAAATGACCCCAAATCCGCGCCTAAGCGCCGACAATATGCTTGTCTGTGGCCAATCACTGCCTAGGTTTTTTTGAATTTCAAATTTCCTACACTAAAGTCATTTCAGTCATGCTTCAGTCAAGTATGGATGGTTATCTGTTAGTCTGTCCGTCTCTACTTGTGTTTCTACAAAAATGTACTTTATTTTTGAACCAACCTTTCTCTCCCCTCCAAAATTTTGTCGTTAAAAGTTATATTTAGACACAGCTACCACCCAAAAACCCTCTCCTTCATACTAAGTAAATTTGAACACCTGCGTCCCAAGGTCTTTTTTTTTTTTTTTTTTTTTTCAAATAGCGACACTTTTAGATTCAATACAGTCTGTCGATGATGTGAACAACACTGTCTTTTGTCATTATCTTCAATATTATCTATCCGTCTGTAAAATTAAGTACATATTAGTTCACTGCTCAGAATGGGCCATCCGGCCAGCTAATTTTTATATTCCTAACATTAATATTAAGAAAAAAGTACTTTTTAAATTTTGTAATATTTCGAACATCTGCGTTTTAGCCGCTGAATTCAAATCAAGGGCTTGGTATTGCAAAAGCGTCCAATAAATGACTGTGGCGTAACATATCTATGGTCCCTTCTGTCGAGTTGCTTACTTTTTATGTCAACTTGGGAAACGTGACTTTTCTCCGTTTCCCCCCCCAATTGCGTCTCCTTAGCCTTTCTAGTCTCACGCAATCTTTCCAGTCATATTTTTTTCCTTTTTGATCCGCCGTTCCCCTCCTGTCTAGCAAGTCAATTTTTATGGAGGGTGATGTAAAAGAAAAATTATTTGCAAATATTACATCTAGCAAAATAGATTGCATATTCCATCTTTAATTACCATTATAAGATTTCCCCATTTCACTTCTCACACCTTTTTCTTTCTATCATTCCGTGAAGACATTCGGAACTTATAATTAGTTCATTCTTTTGAATTACAATATTTTTGTAATCCGGAGATAGTCTATTTTCCCCTCCATTCTTGACGACTCCACAATATACTATCCTTTTACTTGTTCTGAACAGCGTTGCTAATATTTCTACCCATTTGCACTTTTACTTCCCTCATGGCCCCACTCATAAATAATTATGAACAGATATTAGAAAATGCTCATGTTACAGATTTATGATTAAGATAACCATGAAGTAGAGTCATAAAGTCTACAAAGAAAAAGAAAGATACATTAATAATTATAAAAGGTTGACATACATCACTGCTGATGCACACCATTGTACCACCCCCACAAATTGTTGACTGTTGTTCAACGCACCCTACCTATACTACAAGGAGAAACAGAATACTGCCACTGATTACTCCCACTGTCTTTACCCAATACCCCCACAACATCTGCGCATGCTGATTCTGCAGATTAGAATACCCCTTGACAGCATTTGTGTATGCTAAACCTCAGGATAATACATTGCCATTTTTTCCCTGATGATTGACTGAAGCGCATGAAAGAAAGAAGCACCTATTTATGAAGGTTGCCTGTGACACATAGGTTTCATTATATTATAATGCAATGAATGTTTTTGAGATGAGACTTATGCATGAATGCCCCATATTATATATGTTCCTTACTAATAGTATAGTCTTTTCGTGATAACGAAAGAAAGACGTCAAAATAATTGGAAAATCTTATGGATTTCTACGGACAAGGAACAAGTCATAGAAACAGTGGATTGCAACATAATGGACATACGAGATTTGGATCACCCATAGACAAAGGATATACAAATGGAAGCATGAATATCCCATGGAACCACAGATGTTATAGACACAATAACAATAAAAAAAAATATGGAGAGAACTGACTAAATAATTGATATACACCGAAGATAAGAGACCATAAGATACATCCACATATTTCCTTGCTTTTGTTCATTGCCTTTGTATTATGAACATTGTTGTATGGCAAATGCCTATTGCTTATTATGAATCAAAGTATGTTGTACGATATTTGAAATAATGTAAGATTTCAATAGACTAACAAGATTAAACCAGAGGGTGAAATAACAAAAATACTTAGATATACTGAGATTGGATCACCCAATATGATGAACGATTTGAATATAATGTCACCCCACGGACTGACGTGTCATTGGATATATATAGTGGATGGATACATAATTATAAAAGAATACCTACGTTGGACACACATATTGCTCAATCATAATTAACAGTGAAATATACCCTCATGCCCCATAATAAATAACTCACATTATTTTGAATTTAAGAAAAATAAATTGATCATCTAGCTGTAGCAGCAGATGCTATAAAACACCACATAACTCTGACAAACCTTCGACCTGCGAAGGCAGAGTTGGTGTTGAAATCCTGAAAATATGTACAAAAGTATTTTTCCTCATGTTGTTATAAAATTATGAAAGTTTTGTTGATGGTTACAAATAATTAGTCGATGTGTTGTTGATAAATATATTGTTAGACGTCATACATGGGAAGCAACTAATGATGAATTCCAGGTATAAACAAGAGGACTAGGAAAGGTCCACACCTATAAAATATCGGAGCGCCACATATATATGGAGAATATGGGATTTATGAAAAAAAAAGGAAATACTAAACTGTATACAAGGATTAACCAGTGATAACGGATACAATATTGTCAAGGATATCAAGTTATTTCAAATATAATTAAACAAGTACAAGTAATGAGATTTTTAATCATTTTATTTGGTACATTGTAATTGCTTATCAGAATAAATTGTTACATTGAGGTTTGAAAATGATTATGTACAGATCTGAAATTGTTTCCCATATGCAATGATAAATAACAAAAGAAAGCATGATGAATCACCACGGATAAATTAACTGACTTATACAATTGGATCGTCATTTGCAAAGATGATGTGGATATTTTGAAAAAAAATGGGAATACTTTCTACTGCAATATACATGGAGTGCTTACTCAATAAATAAGTTAGGACCAAAACTTATTGGAACACCAGGAGTGAAAAAAACAAAAAAAACATAAAATTTTGAACCACTCGGAGTTTTATCATATGGAGCCAATAAAAGACACAGATGGAATTATGTTTTCCCCCACAATGTCCAATACAATGTTGTCAACTATATTGTTGGAATAACATGCATTTAAATTATGATAATAGGATATTATTGTTCATGTTCCCAATGTTGCTACTCCCCATATTTTTGAGTGATGACTTCATGGATGATTGAAAATTTTGTTGACCAGTGTTGCCAATTGCAAATTTGATGAAAAATGTTGTAGAATGCTGGACAGCTAAAAATTTTTTGAAGTTGATCTCCAATGCTAAGTTTTTTTTAAAATAGAGGACGATCTCATATAGACATAGGACCCCAGTGTAGGAATTAGATTAAATTTTTCCGAAACATTTTTGGACTTAGAAAATTTTTTGGACTTTAAATTTTTCTGAAAATTTTTTTTTAACTTAGAAAATTTTTGGGATATTGATAGTATACACATGTCTCCCTACGGGATACATTTGCAGGGCCCCGGGATCTGTATGTAGCCGTGTATATCGGGATTTCTTCAGAAATAGACTATACCCTACCAGTGACGGAGGAAGCACAGATTAGCAGAAACAGAGAATAAAATAAATCTTGACACAGATGTTTAATTAGGCTAGCTTCGCTTCGAAACGCCAAGGATTAGTCATGTGATATCCCCAACCAATCGTAGGGCTCAGTTCTTTTCCCCAGAAGAATCAGAAGCGACGCCATTTAACCAGTCGAGAATTTAGAGCGGTCTAGAAAGGACATATTTTTCCTGCTCAGTGTATTTCTAGTTGAGGAGATCAACTTCGCACTTATAATGCAAAAGTGTATTTCGAGACGTAGTATGATTTGTTTGTGAATTCATACACCTGTAAGTATTGCTAACAAACAGAATGCATAAGCTGTTAGAGCTCACAGTCATAACTGAAACAGAGCTACGCTCAAAGATTTGGTTAAAATGAAAACCCAAGCATATATCTAAACCTTTTGCCAAGGAAGAAGGTCTTTATGTGGAGAGATATTAAACTTAAGGAATACCACGAAGTAAAAGAAAGCTTGGATCAATAAATAAAACTGAAGAGATGGGATAATGTCGTCGAACCTAGAAAACATTTACCATATGAAGAAACACTAGAAAGATAGAGGAGTCGCGCCATGTTTTGCCAAATTGAAATGATGAAAAGAGGCAAAAATGAATATTGCATCAATGAAGTAATATATTGACATTTTATATGCAATTGCTTATTACTGTGAACATGCCATTGTTCAAGAACTTGTTACAATTTGACTTAAGCCAGTTCCTGTTGAAGGCTATTAAAAGTTTGTTTCATTTAACACAAAGGCTGTTGAAGAATTATTAAGTTGGGAAATTATGTTGAGCACTAAACCCATTCTAATTAAATTCGCTATCCTACATCAATAAGAGAAGAAAATCGAACCTGGTAACCCTAATTAAGGAGAGAAATCAAGAGCTCTAGCGATTAAGCTAGTAACACATCTACTCTCTGTTATAGGAAAAGGAAAACTCTCAGTAATATGTAAGAAGACCCATTGTCACAGAAGTATATATAGTACCGTGCCCAGTTCGACAGATGTATTAAGGAACACTGGGACGGCCACATACAGAATTATATATATAGTGTCATAGGACCAGTCTTACATAAGAGATACACCCTGCCCCGGCCACATACGGAATATATATGGTGCCGTTCCAGTCCTAAGAAACACCAGCACGGCTACACAAACAAAATTAGCCGTAGCATCAACTGTAAATTCAAATAGACCCACTTTATTGTAATAGATGCATGGAAATAGATCTCAATGGAGTCTTAAAAATTTGATAATAAACATCCTACAATTGGGTTTTTGAGAAAAGCAAAGAACAAATCGGCGAGGTTCAAGGTTGAAAAGGGAGTGAATATCGAGCTCATATAATGCAGTTTTAAGTCGAGTAAAGCAAATGCCATAATAGGTCACAAACAATTCTGTATACGAAGCAAAAAAAAAAAAAAACGAATTATATTGTGATGGAATCTTCAGAAAATGATGACTTCGCAAATTGTATTGATTATTATTCTAGAGAAAGTTTTGGGAAGATTGTGAGGCGATGGAATCTACAGGTAGGCTAGAGGTTAAGTCGTGTTTTTGAGGTCATTAGCGACTACCCACACCAGTTTCGGCTGCTTATAGAGTCCGCTACGAACCTGCAAGCAACTCAAGCAAGAACAGAGCGACTGTTTTCAGCGTTAATATTAATGATCTTTAGCGTTCTGCGATATACGATTTGATTGCAGCAATAATTTTCTGCAGAATGAATAATAGATGTAAGAATGGTTGAATGATTCTAACTCATTCTGTCATTTAAATTGTTGAAAATTCATGTATAAATACATTGCCTTTTTCAGTGTTACAACGTGCATTTTTTACACTTTAAAATTTAAAAATGAAGTAGCTATGGATGCAGTACCGAAGCTGGCATGAAACAATTAAAAAATTTCACGCACAGGCACGCACGCACGCACGCACGAAAGCAAGCACGCACGCACGCACGCACGCACGCACATACTCACACACACACACACACACTCACACACTCACACACTCACACACACACAGACACACACACACACACACACACACACACACACACTTATATATATGTATACTCGGTGTGAACGCACACAGAAAACGTGAAAACAAATGATATGTTCCAGATGCGCCGATAATTACGAGACCTCATAAAGCGTTTTAAAAATTGGGTAAATCGTTATCTTCCTTATCTGGTGATAATACAGTAATGAAATAGCGAATATAATTCTACTTCCTTACTTAGTCGTTCCCCTTCTACCGTGACGTGTAGAGGTTTTGAAGAGAGAGCGCCAGACTATTCTATCAGCTGTCTTCCTCCTGGCCTGGTTCCATTCCAGTCCTCGGTCCTTCAAAGATTGTCTAATGTAGTCCTCCCAGCAGACTCTGGGTCGTCCTGGGGGTCTGGATCCCTGGCTCTTTGTTTCCCATGCTTGTCGTTGTAGCCGATCTTCTCCCATTCTGCAGACATGGCCAAACCATCTTAGTTGGGACTGTTCTACTTGGGTCTGCAGGGGGTTGGATTTTGTATCGTCGCCTTGACGTATCGTCTGGTTGCGGACCATGTCTCTTCTTGTTACTTCAACCACCTTCCTCAGGTACCTCATTTCTGAGGTTTGGATCTGGCTTTTGTGGGTTGTAGTCATTGCCCATGACTCGCATTCATATGTCAAGACTGGGACATAAGTGGAGCGGTATACAGCCATCTTCGTTTTCTTACCAACCTCTTTCTTGCTGAGGAATCCTCGATTTATAGCCTGAAAAAGTGTAGCGAAAGGTTTTTCTAGTATAATAATATTGGTAGAGGAGAAGTAGAATCTCTCTTCAGAAAGAATGAAGTTCCAGTGCCCGAGAAGTACACTGGTACCACAAGTGAGTTACAGGTGTAAATACTCTGAGCTGGACAATAGATTTAGGCTTTAGAAGTATAAGTTGCTACTTTCGCTATAGTAACCCTATGTGATAATATAATTAAATTTGAAAAAGTAACTCAAAATTTAACAGTTAAAATTGTAACAAGTCAAATGAGTACAATTTCAATATTTATTATGTACATCTATATATTCTTGTAATGAGAAATGATTATTTACAGTTACAAATTAAAATAACAGAAAAAGTCTTGGATTTATCTTCCACTGGAATTATAAAAAAAGTTTGTCACATTATCTCTTGCCATCTAGTTGTCATCATTAGACAGTCGTTTTAGAAACTGCTCACAATGTTTGTTGGATGGATACACATAAAACTCATCTGATGTTAGCCACTTCTGCTCGAGGTTCCTGAGACACACTTGAATAAACAGACTGTCCTTCAGCCCGCCCTATAACTACGGGGGACTAAGGTGTTGAAGATTGGTTGACCTCTAGGCTTCAGTTAGCAGGATCAATGGTCTTCAAGTCTCTAGTTTCTCAATCAGGAATGATCATAAACATTGATCATAAAAACCTGGAACATAAGGTAATAGGTGGCCATGTTGTTCCAACAATCTCACCACCAACTGCTGTTCATGATGCGACCATGTCTTCAGTGTTTGTATATAAATGAATGAATCATGGTAGTATGTTACAGAAATAGCATGATAAGATAATGTCTACTGTGCAGAATTAACAAAATACATGAATAAATCACATGTTATGATACATGGGTACGATATAACCTTTGCCTTCCACTAATGGATGCTAAGTCAATTATGTACTTGCTAGTATGTCGTAAGCTTCCAGGCAAGAACTAGCCATGATATATTTGGCTAACCAATTATGGTTATGCTTCCTGGCAATGCCGGTGGAGGTTATCTCTGGTTAGCGTCATTCCCTTTTTATTATATCTGATACAATAATATCGTAAATAAAATCTGAAATAAAATGATATTAGTCATACCTATCTCTTTAATAAACTTACATACCCTCTTAGGATTAATAAGCTCACGGTGAGACTGTATTGGCTGAATTTAATCTGCCCTGCATGCAGCGTGAAAAAAGAACTTTTCTTGCAGATGCTGTCTTCCAGTTTCTCACTCTGGCTTCTGGATTTGGTGTGTGTGATTTTCAACGCGCCCCTCTGTCCTTATATTTTAGTCTCTCGCCCGTACGAGAAAGCATCTCCTAAAATCCCAAAAGATTTTCGTTCAATCTCTCGGTTTGAGGAGATTTGAGGCAATCTGTGCGTTTCCTGTACTTGTTTTCTCTTCTTTTCACTACACACTTATATCCTTTCTCCCTTACTATGTATCCTTTCATTGTCCCCATATGAGGCTTTCATTCTATCCTATTTATATTTAAATCCGTTTAGGCATGTAGTTATAATAAATTTTTAAAGATTATTAGCTAACTTTTAGCAGATGTGATGAAGGTGAAAAATATTAATTATCTTTAAAACTATTTATATTTGAATAATATCCTGTTGGATATATTTCATAGTCCATCTCCTTTAGTGAACTATTATTATTTAATTGCCTTCCAACCAGGCGTTCTCTTGTAGATAATAATTTAATGTCAAGTAAATGCAAACTTTAAAAGTCCGCCATACATTCCTATATTGCTATTTCCTCATTCTTCAGTAATATTGTCTGGCTTAACCGTAATTCACATTTCCGCCGTCTTCAAACTTCAAAGAAAGACCGCCGCGCTGTCCTTGCGCTGCGTGTGTGTGTGCACTGTGTGTGTGCGCTACAATCAAGCAAGTGGAAAAAAATCTCGCTACAAAAAGTCTCCCAGCCGCTGCTTTTCGAGTGGCCAACTCTTCTTTGATGCCTCCCTTTCGGTCTATAATAGCTCCGAGATATTTAAAGTGGTCGACCTGCTCCAGGACCTGTTCTCCCAACTTAATCTGATGTCTTCTTTCTTCTCGTGATATCACCATGGATTTTGTTTTAGAGCTGCTTATGACCATCCCTCTCTTCTCCAGCTCTTCCTTCCAGACTTGCAGATTGGATTGGAGATGTGTCTCTGATTTAGCAATCAGGACAACATCATCAGCAAATGCTAGCTCTGAAATACAGACCTGTCTCATCTTCCAGTACCCCACTGAATACTTTCTTGTTCTCTCCTTACATGCCTTGATGACATCGTCCATCGAATATAATTCTACAAACCGGTAAATACAGATTCTAAGTGAAGTGATTTAATATAACAGCAGTCTTAGAAACCCAAAACATTGTTATTTTTCTTATGTCGACGTTAGACATTTTAATGTCATTTATTGTTCATTTTAATGGATTCTTAAATTGTATTTTCCACAGCAACAGGATACTGCAGAAAGTGTAACCTTTTTGTTAATGGGGAAATTCGGAAATGGCAAAAGTTCGACTGGGAACTCCATACTTAATAAGACAGTTTTTAAAGCAAGCTCTAATATGACGCCAACGACGATAAAGGTTAGTAGTGGTTACACAAGATTTAAAAGCTGTACACTTAAGGTCGTTGATGGACCTGGTTTGGAAGATACAGATGCCAACAATGTCAATGACAAAGCAGATGCATGCAAAAACATGGACAAAGCGTTAGCTATGTGTTCTTCAGGTGTGGATGCTTTTCTGTTAGTCATCAAGTTTAACAACAAATTTACGTTGGAAGAAGTACGTGTTCTTGAAACTCTTAAAGGATTTTTTGGAATGAACTACTTTAACCACGTCATCGTTGTTGTGACGTATGGCGATCAATTTCAGACCGCCATGCAAGACGAAAAGCGGTCCGTCAATTTTGACAAGTGGTGTCGTGAACAGACAGGTTTCTCCACTTGAATACGATCCATTACTCTCTATTCCGTCTATACACCGCTCACAGACCTCACGTTCTCGCGCCCCGCCTTACATCTGGCCTTCTTAAAGACTGTGTCGCGCGACCGCACTAGCGCTCTCTGCGCAGCTCCTCCAAAGCACAATGCACCTTAACCCGCCATCCGACCTATTACCGATGACCCACTTGCTCGAAGAAGCATCGAAACTGTACTCTGAACACTCAGATATTATTATAAACATTTCTCTCTTGCTTACATGACAACTCTGACTGAAACTTCAATTCGCGCCCATAGGCAAATCTTCTGGTAAGAAACAAAAGGGCCGAAATGTAACTGGGGAAGAATGCTATGTGTCAAAAACCTCTCGCTGCGACGTTGAGATCAGTGATCTCAGTGATAGTGTGTCTTTCTAACGCTAATGACTGGTCTAGCTTATGTGATCACAGCTTAGAGATCTGTTCTAGCAAACAATTCGGCCAGATCTCGCGCGCATGTTTTAGTGTAGTACGAGGATGCCTGTCACTTTGACATGTCAACTCCGTTCATTGTGGAGACGTTCACTCATAGCCGAATGTCCAATATGAGCCTCAAGTAATGAATTAAACAGTGAATCAACTACTTAGTATGAATACCTAATCTTCTCGTACCTTAGACGAGAAAATGTGCAACTACTCTGCCACTCGGGAATCATCCAAGGTCTGTTATATCCGCTCAGATAATCATTTGATAATCTATATGTGATGTGTATATAAACTATGCTTGTATGTTAGTGTATAATTGATAAATGTCAAGCCTTTAGATTTTCCGCTATTGTATAGTCGCAGCCATAGATCCATACCCTCCACTGGACCCATCCGAGTCATACCATCAGACTAGATATACAACCAATATCAGGTTAGCTGAACTATGTGGCGTGACTAGACTCAGTGAGAGTTAGTGCACAAGAGAGAATAGAATTCCACATACAACTAGTCAAGAGCATTGTATAAGACATCTCTTGTACTGAATGTGGCAATGTGCTTAACTTATACCATACAGTGAAGATGATTATGCCGAAATTGACAAAATATCTATCTGTCTCTGTGTCTGCACTCTTCTGAATTCTAGTCTACTTACGTGTAGTCATTTCTACTCAGCCGCTCCACAGCAACTAGCCATTCACCTCCAAGTGAAACAGTAATTATCCGTACTAATTTTTCACTCACCTCACAGGCACCCGGCCCACTATAGAGTGTACGTACTAGTGTGTGTATACAATCCATCACTGTAACGTTTTGATGACAGAAGATTATGTCGCTCATATTTTGAGAACATATGAGTATAACTGTAGTGTGATTATTGTGTTGTCGAAGCATCCATGCTATTCTAAGTAGAGACCTAGGATCTGTCTCTTGGATGCTCTGTATCAAGTATCATGAGCGCCCTTTTTTAGTTATGCGAATGGAATATAATACTTTTATAATGTTACAAGTAAGACTTGTCTCAATCTCGTATGTGCCACACTCACAAGAATCTTCAACACACCTATACAAGCGCGACAAATATTAGAATGTATCTCAGTTCAGATATCTAGAAGTTCGAGTGGGTATATACATAGATTGCATTTAGCGTATAAATGTTGCATTTGCGTGGCAGTAGCATCCTATCATGCTTTCATAGTGAGGTCGTCCTTCCCCCTATTCTCACTCTAGATCGCATTGTGTGTTATGTGGTTTCATTGAAAAACAGTAGCTTAACTCTAGGTTTGAGCCGGTCCACATTATAGAGAAAGATGCCATGGAGCCCGAATGGTCCTCTCTCAGTATCTTGAACATAGGGTATGCTTGAGCTGCTAACCGAGCGTAGTCTTCTCTGGATTTCATGCATAATCTCGCTATATCCTATAGAGTGCTAGCTCTATGAGTACATGCTACGAAATGACCATCGTGTCTGAACCTTTGTAAACAATAGAGAGCATATAGTGAAACTCCTATTCAGAACTATAGATACATGTGAATCTAATGTTCCACAATGAGAACGCTGCAGTACAAAACACCAACTTGTCAGCAGACGTTGCAATGTCGGATAACCAGAGAAAATGTGGGTCTCGACTTGTAGCGTGCTCCAACAGGGTGTCAAAGATGTACTGTATGATCTACGCAGAATATTCTATCATCCCATGCTCTGATATAGTCAAGTCGATGACGCCTACTGCTATTACATTTGCATCAACTATGGTAACTTTCCCTATCTCTCATACAATTAAAATAATAAAATATACTTCCATCTAAATATACAATAATACCCCAACACAACAATTCTCCCAAAAACATCTTATGTAACTCAAATCTCCGCAAGTTTGTATCCATGATCGCGTGAGCCATTCACGCTAGCTTGAACCTATCTAGGCTTGCACTCGGCTGTCAACTGTTAATAGCTACTCAAAATGAACAAAACCAACCCTTACATAGCATGCTACGACAAAGTTGAGACCGCTCTTCATCAATATACAGAGAGACCACATCATTGACACGACTAGTGTGCTCTGCGCCAGAAATCCCTCTAATAGTGCTCTACGTCCATAACTAGCACGCTACATGATATAATAACTCTGGATCTACCCAAGCCATGCGTTGACTGTGGCGATCGATGTATCCTGGACATAGTCGCGTAGTCTCTCGTCATGAATTCATACTGTTCCTATCATATAACTAAAAATCCTCAACTACAAATTCTCCCAAATACATATCTCTATCCACCCTCACCGCACTGCTTATAACTAATTTCCATCTCGATACAATTCTAACATTTCCAACCTCATTCATACACAATTCTCAACTTTCTATGACCCTTCAAATCTACTCTCTAACATTGGACCCTACTCATACACAAAATTTAACTAAAACAACCCACTTCCCCACTCACAACTATATGATCCAATCAATAATCAAAAAATGTGCATTCCCCAATCCTACAACATCCATAATGCAACCTGACCAATCAAATTACAATTAAATCCATATAACAACTAAATAACATTCCACTAGACTCTCCAACACCCTACCAAGGCTTAATCAACTAATTAACTCCTTTTAACACACAACTTCATACCAAAACACTCGCCACTTCTCCTTACACACCATTTTACCAACACCCTAATTCATAAAAATTTCAATTCCTATAAATCATATACAATCACAAATCAACCTCTACATTTCATAATACGTTCATATGACCCTAACTATAACATTCCAAAAATAAACTTCTATTCCTAACTAATAATCTCCAATATCAGGTAATCCCTTAATTAACTTCTCCTACACATTAACAATACAAGCTGTGATCAACTACATAACCCCCAAAACTCCATCCATATTACTTATATCAAGAAACCTAAAACCAACTACTCAAAACACCAGAACAAATATTTTCTACCCTAACAAATATTCACTACCATTGCAAAGCATTACCCCACTATTGGGAACCTACACCATTCAACATTCCCATCCCTACATAATATAACTCCACAAACTTTCACCCTCGCTAACAACCTAATACCCCTTATACACTCCAATACAAACATAATACATTCAAAAACTCATCTAACTTTCAATTTAAACACCTCGCCCTATCACTCCCAAAAAATATACATCACTCTTATCCGGTACCATTCTGTCCAATACTAAATATACCGATTATACAACTCTCATCAAAACATAAACGTCAAAATTCTATAAAAAATCCAACGCTACACAAACTTCACACCACAAAATATCAACATCTAACTTGAAACTCACATTTTTAAACCCATAACCCTTTCTAATCCCCAAAATGACATTCATAATCATATTACCAACTCTTTCCAGTAAAACTTCCATAATTACCTAAACACCAAACTTCTCTATACAAAATTAACTCAACAATTTTCATATACTTATTATAACCACTATTACTCCCACATAACTCGCTAATCACTCAATACTTACCATATTCTATTTCTTAAACTACTTCATAACACACCTATACTAAATAATCTCAACTTTCAACTAATTTCGTACACCCCCCGACCCTATAACATCTACACAATAAAAAAAAAACTTAACTGTAACCACTTTTTTCTTCCATTTCCTTTTTTACACCCCCTACATTATAAAACCTATATCACAATCTCCCCATATAACCCCAAACCACATCATAATCCATACTATTCAAAACATTCCTCCAACTCTCTCCATTCAAATTCCACACTAATCTCAAAATTCTTTACTTCCCCTTATTACCAATATTAATACATAATCCCCCACCATTATCACAATTCTCAAAAAAACCCTATATCATTCACATCTCAAATATCCCATTTACTGCTTTCCCCTTTCTTCCATCCTAACTCACATTTATCTATTCATACAAACAATCCAAACACTCTATTCCTAATACATTAAATAAATCCACTCTCATTACCTCCTAAATCTCCAACTAATTACTACTTCTTTTTAACATACCCTTAATCATACTTTCAATTAAATATTTATAATTCTAAACCATCATTTTACTACTAACAATTCAACAACAATTATCATTATCAACATGTTACAATAACTCTATTCATTCCACATACAACATAGTACAACAACACTTCAAACCTAATCACACATTACTGCACCAGTAATAATCATACTTACTCAAAATTAATAACACAAATCTGTTAATTACAAATTTCCAAGGGGTTTAAAATTCTCACTTAACAAACTGATCAATCCTCTATTTTCCACTTCATCTGCAACACTACATGTAAACTCAATCACAACTGTCATATACCCTTCCAAATTCTCTTTCTATCAACTGTAACATAATCTGCTCATCACATTCACCCCTCCTTTCCTAAACTCATAATAAACACTACACTCTTACTTTCAATCAAATACACCATTATATCTTATGACACATCTATATTAATAATCGCTATTACTCAACCCCCCTATCATACAAACTATCTATATTGTCTTAAACGTATAAAGTAGTATCAACTGTGACCGCATACTATCGATACACATCTAACTCCGGTCACTGTCTGCACACAAGATATAGAATAAACACCTGCACTGTGCCATTGTAATATGTGGATCTGAAGTCCTCCGAATCATGACATCGTGAATGCATATATGACCTCTGTCTAGTCCGCAACGCATCAATGCCACGTTAGCTGCATGCATTTACATTCATAAACTAAAAACGACCTCAACCAGCTAGTGTCTACAGTTTATAATCAGAATAGCGTAAAATATCATCTTTCCTACAACTCTTAAACACCTGTTCCTGATCTAGGCAGTTCGAGTACGGTTAGTACACGCAATACCCATAGATAGTAAGTGTGTTCGCCTACATCCACTACTGTGGATCTCACTGAAACCATTATGCAGATACCACCTCTACAATTCTAGCTACCTCCCTACCATAGGGTATACCTCCCAGACTAACGGAGTTGTACGCATCAATAAACTCGAGTCTACATTAGTCTCAACCCAAGGTGCGCCAGAAATCGGCCTCCGAAGACATTTAGCATTCGTTCAAACAGAAATTACTAGCCTAAGATAGTCGATGTGTCCTCATTGACATAACTGCTACTGCAACGATCTCTCAACCCGACCATATATTGATACGCTGCTATCAGCGTCCTTCGTACATCCCCATGTTGAATGTCTTGCGAGACATGCAGAGACTGTACGATTGTGCTCAGCAGGCAGCCCCATCACTCTCACTGTTAATTGGCTTTGCTATACATGACCACACACCTCAACAGTAGAGCGGCTGAGGCGTGTACAGTGTTCAGAGATAGACTTGAGTTGCGCCGAATGATGTCATCGCGCATGCTACAAATTCTCCGTTCACTGTATTAAACATGCCTTTCAGGCAAACTGCGTAGATGCCTTTTAAGATATGAGATATTTCACTCTACTTTCCTGCACCTACCCAGAATACTCTCTGTATGCCGCAAACGCTCTGATTTACTCCAAAAATTGCCCGCTTCGATATCGGAGAGAAGAGAGATAACTAGATTATGACATAAGTCTCTCAGATGAGAATCACGCCTATCTTCGACTATACTATCATCACGCTTCTGACGCCATTATGCCAACTAACCCTGCTATCATTAGATGATATATAGTAAGAGTCTAGAATAACACCCTAATCTTCATCAGATGCGATATCCGAGCAGAGAGAGACCCCACCTCCTATTTTATGAAACAGGTAAAGATAGTGCCCCCAGACCTCCCCTTCCTATCCTACCAACTTAAATGTAGATTCGCCAAATCACGAAGGGATGAAAAACCATACGGGCATATACTATGGATAATTACAGATAGATACTCCACATAAAATCAGACTATAACATATTGAGAACGACCAATGACATATATGATAGAAGTAATTTAACATTAAAAAACCACTCGTCACCTTATCATAACACCATCTCACGAACCCATGCTAACACATGTTACAATTTATGCAACTGTCTTTTGTATACTCCTGTTTCTACCGCTATTATACTAACTACCCTCTCTACTAACCTGAATATAAGATAGAATCCCCACCATAATACAACATCATTCCTTAAATAACAGAACCAATATACACCAGATATCTGTATTCTCTCAGAGCGCATCATGTTGATATGCATCTATACCTCTGCCACCAACCATATAATCTAGATGTGCATCTCCCCTAAATCTTTCCTAGTACAATCAACATATATCAGTGTGATATATTTGAAATTACGCGCACACTCCGACACCCAATTCTATAATATCGCCTACACACATTACCCTACTCATATAACCACTTGCTTGGCTAATGACTCATAACCCACCCTCTACACCACCTCATATACACCCCCAACACACCTATTCACCCCCCCCCCCCCCCCCCCACCACCCATATTTCCTCTCACATTGATATGTCAATGCGCACGTCTCACGCCATGTTGTAAGTCACACTGGAAGTAACTCTCGCTCACATACTAATTGATGTACTGTGAAAGCGTGTTTCAAATCTTTTAGATTAAAGAAAGAGATAAAAAGCATACCCCAGTATGATATGGAATTATACTCAATGTATATACAGCTCTCATATCACACAGCGGTGTCTTGTTGTCTAGTCCCAATTGTTATACCAATAGAGTATGCCCTCAAATGTAGAATTTATGGCCCCTAATGTCTATACTACGTGACGCCTAGCTAACAATGCCCTAGACCGCTATACAAAATAACCCCTCACCTCTATTTCTCAATGACATGTCATAACTCATATCATAAAATTAAAAAACTGATTTAAAGAGCTCTAGTTTCGTAGATAGAGGTTACCTTATTCGTGATCATATTCTTTGACTACGCATTTATATGGTACTGTAAATAGAGATCATATTTATGTGAATATCTGAACATATTTAATCTCCGTAATCATACAGACCTTTCTCAGTTTTGTGTTTGTGTGCTGTGGAGAGTGCGTGAATCTGAACTCTGTGTGTTATCACGTGTGTCGTGTTTGCTAGATGTATTTTTGATAGTATTTTTTGGTATATCTTTAAAACTAGCAGAAATTATGTTTCGCTTTTGGTCGTCACTGTTTCTTCTTTATTCATTTGTATTTGTTGCTATGATTTAAGTGCGTGTGTTGTATTTTAACATGCATTGATTGTGTGTAGAATCAGTTGTTGCTTGTGTGTTATGGCTGTGTAAAGTGTAGATGTTCCACTAATCTATCCTTGCGAAGACTACGCATATTGTTGTTGTGGGTGACGCGTTTGGTTATCTCTTGGAGAATCTCATGTTCCAAATATCTATTAGTTTTAGGACTTTTCTGCTTTCTGTAGGCGCCTATTACTGCCGCACGGGTCCAGCCCAGCTTACCATGGACATTGAAGAGTGGATCAATGATGGGTGCGAAAAATCGAAAAAAGTTGATTCGTTCTTATTAGGCAAACTGAACAAGAAACTAGCAACGTTTACTTCGGCTACAAGGCCTTGCGCCGGTGATAGTTGGAGAGCTTTTTAGACGCTCTTCAGGTCGACCATTGGCTAGACAGCATATCAGCGAGCTCCGCTCTCGATCGACGAAGATTCGCTCATCTCTAATAGTGATCAGTGAATATTAACACTGTATGTGACTTAGCCTGTTCTAAGTCCGAGATCCGCTTCATACATCGAGACCGTCGATACCACTTTCTCCGCTCGCCCCGCGACTCCGGCACGACGCCGCCACGCCCCGCGAATACCCCCTCCCCCCTCAACCCCACCCCCACCCCCCCCCCCCCCCCCTCGCCCCCCCGAAGTGGCCCATCTCACACGTCAGGTACGAGTGGTGTCTGATCGACAGAGCCGATATCACTCTCCTATGACTAGAGTGGTGATATTGTACTCAGATAGCACTCCAGTTCAGGGTAGATTTAGTTAGAGTCGGAAGAATCTACGGACTGGTGACAGCTAACAAATAAATGTGCAAGTTTGAAACAAAAATGGGGATAAGATCATAGCAGTGCTTAAACGTGTCTAATTTGCTTTGCTACTCAGTTGGGCTGGAACCATTTTTAACAGCCGTGCACTCCATCGCTATGTCAGAAAGACTAACGCCGTCAGACCTAGCTCTGTTCCCAAGCCCTGTAGTTTAAGTTCAGTAATTCCAATTACTTTATAGATGATCAAGTACGCTCTCAAAGCTCTTCGATTGTGTCGCAGATGACCGTGAGGAATGGATAGATTAAGGTTGACCTCTTTAAAAGCATGAAACTTTAAAAGCATTAGATAGACTCTCAGACTAAATAGAGATAGACATAATTTACATACTATATATGAAGAAATACATATTAATATAACAGTAAATCTACCAACAGTGACTAACGTATATATATTTAGGAACGTCGACGTCCACCACACCAATATAGATTATGAACTCGATGAATAGAAACCCCCCCGTGATCCGTGTAGGTATGATACTAGACACGTCATGAAAGTCAAGGAGCGATGAGATCTGCTTGATTCATATTCAGAGACAAACTCTAATCAATGTCATTGTGCTAGATGTGAATTCGATGTTTATCATCTGTCTCGTGGTGGTTCTCACTTCGATTGAAAAGAACGTTGTTAGATTCGAAGTGAATACCCAGTCTGGCACACATAAACCCATGACGCAACTGAACTTAATACAGCTTGGAAGCCGCGCTGGTGTAATGGTTACCACATTGCGCTGGCGATCAGGTGTTCAAGGTTCAAGCCCCGGCGTGGGCATTTGAAGTAGTGTCACCGACCGGGATTTTGACTAAAACACCTGAAAGGCTCCTGAGTTAAACCCTCTGTGGATGGGAAGGAGCGAAGCTCCTGACCGGGTTTGAAGGAAAGTTCACAGGCTCCCCAGCCTCGCAATGACATGTCATTGGGCCGAAGGGCTGACAGCCCAAGTGATGCTGGTTAAGGAAAAAAAAAAATTAACACAGCCAGACAGAAGTTCTAAAATATAGATTAGAAAGCCCAAAGTAGCCCAAACTCACCCAAAATATCGCCTGTAGTTGCCACACACACACACAAACACACACACACACACACACACACACACACGCACGCACGCATGCACGCACGCACGCACGCGCACACACACACACACACACAGAACTTCTAAAATATAGTTCAGATACACGCACACACCCACGCACACACACACATTTATATATATATATATATATATATATATATATATATATATATATATATATATATATATATATATATATATATATATATATATATATATATATATATATATATATATATATGATAGGAAACTCTATACAGAGCGATACAATAGGAAGCAATCTGATCATCAGAAGCTGTCCCACCGTCGAACAAGTATTTCGGCCCTGTATACTCCTTTACACTCTAAGGGGGGCGGGCCCACCTGGGTCATGACTCCCAAGTGTCTCAGCCTCCTGTTGTCTTGTGTAGAAAATGAACACATTCCACCTTGGTAGCAGCTTTAAACTCCACAATTCCGCCAGCCGGAGGCAATTGTAAAAGTACCCATTTATTCAAAGGAAAGACAAATTATTACGACTAGGGACAGACACTGACACACCTCGCGAAACCGACAAGGCCCAAAGCCACTGCGCGCTAGCAACTGAAATTATGCGCGCGACATCTCATATAATACAGCACGGGTTTCCTGCGAGCCACCGTCCTTTCACCAATACCATTAAAAAACTGAGTGTACTGCAGACTTAGAAAAACTCCCGATGTTTCCTGTACCGCAGGTGGGGGCTAGAGTTTAGTGCCCCGAGTTCCATAACCCATTGCGGTTGTTCCACAGCCAGCATGATGCCTTTTCCGCAGTTTCACTTAGTCTCTTCAGTGCCCTAGTTCTACCCTGTCCCCTCAGCCCCAACAGTTTCATTAAATCATACACTGATGCAGCCATGAGCCCTCTTGCACCCACCTCAACAGGCAGGACGCTTGCAGCAAACTCATCGTGATTCAGATCCGCGGGCAGATCACTATACTTTGCCGTTTTGAACGAATGTTGCTCATCCGATCTGGCGCACCTGGAGCAGAGACTACTGTTTCTCCTATATAATCAGCTGGTCATGTCAGTAACCCAGTGTGGCCTGGGAATACTCATGCTGTAAACGACTGGAGCGCCTTCAAAATGAAGGGGTACGTTTATTCTTGGGCTGTACCCGAGATGCCCCCATTGTGGCGATGCGGTATTTGCTTGGATGTTCTCGATTAAATCCAGATTTACAATGGCTCAAGTAGAAGCAGAGATGTGAGTAGCTACTGTCGTGAAACATTCTAATCCACATATATAAATTAGAAATTAAATGTAAAGCCTAACGAAGTAATTCAATAGAAGGAAAGAAGAATGGTAAAAGACCAGTGCTGTCACAATGGCGTACGCCTGTGTCGTGGAACGCCATAATGACTGTACTCGAGATCCCCCTTTTTCTACCTCGTCTGCATAATTGTAACGCATTCACGTTTGCTAGTAAAGCCTACTGCATCAACTACACGCGTTTAATAAAACTGGTACTATATTTCTTATACGACCTTGATACACACTGCGTAATGACCCAGATTAATATTACATTAATGTCATTTTATACACTACACAACGAAAAGACAGACGGGCTTAGAGAGAGAGAGAGAGAGAGAGAGAGAGATGTACGGAGGAACGCATGCATGCTACCGCGTCGTCTCGCGATGCCACCCCACGCGAAAGGCATGCAGGCTTGATTTCTTTTTCAAATAAACAGTGACAAAAAACACTACCAATACGAGGTAAGGTTTTAAAAAAACATGTTTAATGCTTATTAGGAAACATGACACAATACTGTTTTATGTCTGAAATCCTGACTTTATACTGA
Organism: Oreohelix idahoensis; assembly: GCA_024509875.1. NCBI lineage: Eukaryota > Metazoa > Mollusca > Gastropoda > Stylommatophora > Oreohelicidae > Oreohelix > Oreohelix idahoensis. The sequence goes on along the minus strand of JAMPIV010019829.1, from coordinate 79,597 downwards.
CAGAACAGTCGAAAAGGCAGAACAGGTGGCGGTTCTAAGACAATAAATAAAAAAAACAATTACACGACTATCCTAGATTAATACATATTTGTAACGAAGCCACTTGGCCCCATTAAACTTATATATTTGGGTGCCTTAGGACTTGCTGACACAGAATATGTTAGGTGTTATGCAAATAGTCTAGTAATTAACAAATTATAGCCAAAATACTATAGTGGTGTTGTCTGACAGCACAGGATCATGTTTGCTCATTGCTTTAGGGGAAATGAGGCCAACACGTTCGATCCGATTTGATTGGCTAGAGTAATATGTAAGGTGAAACATGATTAGTCGGCTGCAAATACTATTTTTGGTTGTTAATGGAAACGGTAGGAAGGGTAAATTTTTTCAAAGGCTTTTGTAAACATGGTCTCATTGGCTAGACCATTTGATATAGTCAATTAGAAGCGTCTGTTCAGGGCCACTTTTTGAAAATAAACTTACTAAGAAGCAAGTGCGTTGAGAACCAGCTCATATTTTTCTAATAAAAGTCTGGGACAGAGGCAGATCGGAATTGTGCCATAACTCATCGCCAGTCAACGTACTTGTTTAATATTTCCATGAATTGTGGTAAGCTAGACATATTTGATATCTTTTAGATGAAAATTGAATGTGAATTGTTAAATTATGTCTGTATGTGTGTGGTTCGGTAGCAAACATGAGGCAAAGCCTAGATATTGCTCCACCATGTAAACAACTTGTCGGAGAGGAGTTTAACTGCCTAGGCCTATATGGAATTGTTAAATAGTACTATGACACCTATCTTATTGTATAGAAGGAAATAATGCTGGAATTGCAGAGGCGTTGTAACCATTAGGGAGAGGAATACTGGTGTATATTGTACACGAGAAGCTAGAAGTTGGCCTACAGCGCTGAACTCTGTGTTTGTAATGTAATTTGCTTCAGTGTGGAAATAGATTATAAATTAGTTCTGAAGTAGGAGGTACAATCTTCTTTTTTCAGGGACCGTGGTACTGAAATATTAAAGCAGCACCTGGTCTGAGTTTTGCTGAATCCAGAGGCTGGTAGCATACTCCTTGTTCAAGATATTGACCAGTGTTGTTTTTCAAGAAAACTGAGAAGCAAGCGAGCAGAGGAGACAGTTTTCCTGCCGCCCACACAGAAGATAAGATTACGTTGGCCAGAGCAGCTCAATCTTGTATAAACCCCCTCTAAAATTGACTGTACATTACATCAAGAGGGACAGTTATCTGTTTTCAAATAAAAGAAACTGTGAACCTTTCAAATATTATTTCCACCAGTAACAAACACATGAAGTCATGATGACAAACAACAACCTAGCTTAAAAAGCCAGTATTACCTCCTAGTACTACATCCCAACTTACACACATATTGTAATAATAATATATGTCAGTACAAAGATCCTATGTATAAATTGTGTACATACAACTTGTGATTACATTTGATTGTGATTCCTGATTCACTCTGTAGTTGAATCAGGATATCTAATATTGAAAGGAATTAATACATATTTTTAAAAGTTAACACTTGACTTATTTAAGATAGTCTTATAGAGTGTTCTATGTATGTGAGTGCCACAGTGTTGTAAAGTATTGTTGATTTTAATTAAAGTGTTTATCTGTCTGTTGGTTGTTGTGAACATACACTTCATCATTATCATAACCCTAGACATTCAACGTAGTCATCACAATATTCCAGAATAAGTCTGACTGAGGTCTAAATGTGGTAGCAAAGTAAGGTCATCTGTAATACACCACACTTATTAGATACAGATACCTTCACAGCTGATCTCAGTCAGTACACTAAGTCCCCTATAAATATTTATAATATCCCACTTTACCACAGCTACATACAAAAAGCTCCCCCTAAACAGGAACATAGCTGACATCAAGGGAGAAAGAATATTTGAGCTGCGATTGATTAAATGAATGTCAAGTGATTAATAGAATTTCTTTAATCGAAGATTAATCAATCATTTTCGAACAATGTGATAAAAAGGGTTAGGATTTTTATGACCTACAAATTACTACAAAATAATCTATAAAATGCATTTATGACCCAAAAAGCCTCCCAAAAATGCTCTCCTGAAGATAATGTTTCCCTCTCTAATCACGTTCGTGACTCTATTTCTATCTACAATCAGTACCTCACTCAATCTTGTCTGACCTCAGACATCCTCTAAAACCACCTCGCGACAGTTATGGAAAATGACATAAGAGACAAGATATATTTCTACCTCATATTTGAAGAGGACTATATGTGGCCACTGACTGCTTTGACGGTCGGTGGCTAAGGATGGAAGAAGAGAAGAAGAAGAAGAAGATGTGTACGGTACACTGTGGAAACCAGTAGAAACACTGATGGTGTACAGTACCGGCACATAAGACAACTGGACGACACAGGCATTATGAATGTAGTTAGAGATTTTAACATTAGCATATATAACTCTGAGGTTCAAGAAGACTGGCTACACAGCTACGTACGGCCACTTCCTAATCCTAGTAAAGACTCCACACTGCTTAGCAGCTATCGAATCATCACATTACAGGATGTCTACGGCAAATTACTTGAGAAGATAGTGGTGAGACAATTAATGCATCACCTTGAAAATGCACACATCCTGCCTGATACCTTGGGCAGTTATAGACTAATGAAAGTACCATGGGATAACGCTGCAACATCTGTGTACGATGTGTGTAAGTGTTTACAGGGTAAACAAGAACCTGTCAATGTCGCAATTGACTTATCAGATGCTTACAACAGTGTGGACTTTGCAACTTTAATCGACTGTAATGGTACGTGGTGTAAACCCTTGGCTAACAAGTTGGATAGCAGCTTCTTTAACCGAGAGATTAGTTGCATTTCATTCTGGAACATGGCATCAGACCCAATGCACATTTGCCCCGGCCTACCCCAGGATTTTTCACTGTCACCTCTGCTTTTTAATATCTATACAGCAAAAGTAGCTGCATTACAATTAACAGGTCTCGGACGAACAATAACGATAAGATACTCATTTACAGGACTGGCTCAGACAGACAAGAAATGGTCAGAAACACACATGAGACTCTTCAAGCGGTTTCTGAATAGTGCAAGGAAAGCTACTCCAAGATCAACCCTAACAAAGCTTGTGTGCTGTGGTCCTCCTTGAACAACCCCATACTGAAAGCAGATCTCCCAGACATTACCTTCAATGGGCAGAAAATCTGAAAGGCACGACAAGCTAAAAGACCTTAGAGTTACATTCGATCGCGGGCTATCATACAAATACCATGTTGATCATACCATTCAGAAATGCAAGAGAAACCCTTGTGATAAACGAGCGCAAAGGCCTTAAAGCTCTATCTTTTCCTACATCTCTCGTATTGTATTTTCTCCCACATTTGTGCTCTTTCTTCCCACATTTGGTATCCCACATTTCCTATTTCATCGTTGTGACTACTCGCGACCGGTATCTAGAGAACCGCATTTGTTCTTTCATCGGTGGTAAAATAAAGTCTTTTGATTGAGTCCCTATACCTGACATCATCGTTTGAAGTCCACATTGCATCGTGATAAATCTGGTGAAAACACATCTGGTCATCCAAATCAGACATCTGGGCATTATACAATTTCTGTGTGACTGATTTGAAAACATATCTAAGCGACCTTGCATTATCTCAGACCTAAAGGTCTTTTATATTTGGACATGCGCCCTAATATAACCGACAAGGTTTAACGGGACGCGCCTCGCCAAAACTTTATAAAAAATAAAAAATAAAAATGAAGAAGGTAGACCTGGTGACTGTCTATGTAGGATAAGCTAACCTAAATGATTAACTGTGTGGAATGTAACCCGACTTAACAACTTGACCACTGTAGTGATATCAGTGATACAAATTGCCAAATACAGTAATTAGTTAACCCCTATGCCAAGGAAAGTTATCACACCGTCCGGGTGTGTTTGCCCACTGTCTTCGCCCACGCCACGAGATGCCCTGGATTGTAAAAGTATTAACGCCAAAGTGACGATACCAAAACTACTAGCTTTTCCTCTCTACTACAAATTAAAAATAACATAAAAGCCGTTTGGCAGACAACGATACATGTTCGTTTCAAAATGAGTGATAGAAAAATAAAGGAGGAGTGAAGGAAGAATGCAACCTAGACTAAAGCGTTGTTTTGAATCTAGTAATAGAACGCCATGCGACAGCTGACGTCACAGGCTTTGCTTAGTGTAACACAAAACGCGAATGAGAGATGAGTTTGAATAAAATCTACTAGGCCATGGAAACCGGTTGCTAAGGGCATATTTTTTCCCTAAAAAGTTAAAATGTTTGAATAAAGCATTAGACTTTGCAATCCCACCGCCTTGTCTCCTCTCGGTAGTGACAATTTAAATCTGACGAAACCGCGATTTGCGTTAGGCAAAACGCGTGTTTCATTTCTTAGAACAAGCGAAAGAGAGAGAAAAATTTAATTAAGGGGGGGGGGGGGGGGGGGGATACACGTGGAGGGAAATCCTACACTAGCGTTTGAATTGTGATATTGAAACTAAGTAACCTAACGTGAGAAGGGTAGAGAAACGGTGGCAAAAGACACATAGATGTAGTATCGTATTATAATTGAATAATAAAGGGAAAGAAAGGACAGTTGACAATTAAAATGATAATACTTGTTTATTATAAAATCATATCACACATTATGATATATTATCTTACCGTAGAGGAAAAGTATGAAGAGGAAAAATGCAAAGATGAAAATTATTATAAAGGGAGAAATAAAAATATAACAGCTAGATGACAGACAGTCGTCTGATCAATAATTGCCTTTCCTCATTAAAATCGAGTGGTTATTAACAAACTTATCGTAGGAAATAGAAATGAACGACGGAAAAGACAGAGATACCCTCACTCAACTTTGCCATTCTTGGAAAAGGGAGGGGGGGAAGGGGGGGGGGGGGGGGTTACAAAATTTTGAAAATGTATTTTTGAAAAGAGGCAAATCGGCGTACCCAGAGCTGATTGGCTTAGATGCTCATACCTAAAGAGGGGATATAATGAAAGGTTGCTAACGCTTAGTTGCCACTTGATATTAAAATTTATAGCAGAAGGGTTAAGAGCAGACTCAAAGCAGTATGACCCAATGCCTTTGCAGTTCTGGAACAGTGGCGATCTTAGCTTGACCATTGATCGCCGGTTAACCTTCTAGTTATGTAATTATTCATTGATGCGGTAAGATAAACATTTATATAAACCGTATTATTAATATGTATATGTATTATTGATATGTATATGCATTATTGATGTGTAGAGGCAAACCTAGAAAGGCGCCAAACTAAAAATGTGTGTGGTACCAAGTGCTATTATGGAAGATTATCACTTCTTATTAAAAGCCAGGCAGGCTTAAGTAGAATTTGGGAGAAAATGAAACTACATAATGGGAAATGGATATTAGTATGATTGTACGACCAGCAAACCAATGGCCGTCTTCAGCAAGTCACTGTGTTTTCACATGACTTTGCAAAATAACTATAAGTTCCTATGAAGGGAATGTATCAAACTGATGATTGAAATTTACCTCAGTATGAAGCCGTCACACAATAAAACAGGGACGAACGCTATTTGTTTAGCCATAGAATCTGATCTTTGAAACTGTTTGATGATGTTTAGTTGTTAGAGATGGAGAGAGATGTATAAAGTACTGAGGAGGCCTTAAACCTCTTATTTCAGTGTTCGATCCTGAAACACTCAGTGTGCCAAAAGAGTAAATATTGAAGCTGCAGATTTCGAGGCAAAAGTATTGGTTTGTCTAATTCCTGAAGTGTACTGAAGCAGCATCCACTCTTCACTGTCGTGAGGAATATTCTGTTGTGAGAAAGACATCACAGTGCTCAAGGAATTCAAGTTAAGACAAACCATCCATGGGTTTATGAAAGTTCACCTAACTGACACACTCCATTATTAAATTAAAAACAGTTTTATCTAGATATGATGAACCATTGGTCCTCAGAAGCGTGACCAGTCATAAGAGGTAGTGCTTCATCAGGACATTCCCAGTTATAAACATTTTAAGAGTATCATTAACAGACAAGCTGTCTATAAATTTAAATACTGTAAATACATTGACATTTTATTTGAGTTTTAAACACTCCTGTGCCCAAGCAATTGAGGTACAGGAAATTAAAATTGTAAAAATTATTATCCTAAACTTAACCAATGACTTGTTTGATCAATTTTCTTTGAATTATAGTTGTGGTTGTTGTCATTAACTCAACATTACATTTCACATTACCCTAGACACCTAGCTAGATAACAACCAGACACCATTACTTAAAAATAGACTCAAAATATATCGCAGATTGAGGTCGTAGGGTGGTAGCAGTCAGGTACCCTAAGAACATCATTATCAAGTATTAGACTCAGGGACTTGCATAGCTGACCTCACTCTGTAGACAAGTAATATTTATATCAGTAACATCTAAACCCACCACAACCACGTAGAAGGTAGATCTGGTGACTGTCCGTGTGTAAGATAAGCTAACTTAAATGAATAACAGCGTGGAATGTAACACGACTTAACAACTTGACCACGTAGAAGGTAGATCTGGTGACTGTCCGTGTGTAGGAAAAGCTAACTTAAATGATTAACTGCGTGGAATGTAACACGACTAGACTACTCGACCACGTAGAACATAGAGACACCTAACCGAAAGACCATGTAGAAGATAGAGACACCGAACTGAAAGACCACGGAGAAGATATACACACCTTACTGAAAGACCACGGAGAAGATGGAGACACCTAACTGAAAGACCATGGAGAAGATAGAGACACCTTACTGAAAGACCATGTAGAAGATAGAGACGCCTAACTGAAAGACCATGGAGAAGATAGAGACACCTAATCGAAAAACCGTGTAGAAGATAGAGACACCTGACTGAAAGACCACGTAGAAAATAGAGACACCTAACTGAAAGACCATGTAGAAGTTGGAGACACCGAACTGAAAGACCATGTAGAAGATAGAGACACCGAACTGAAAGACCATGTAGAAGATGGAGACACCGAACTGAAAGACGACGTAGAAGATAGAGACACCGAACTGAAAGACCACGTAGAAGACAGAGACACCGAACTAAAAGACCATGTACAAGATGGAGACACCGAACTGAAAGACCATGTAGAAGATAGAGACACCGAACTGAAAGACCATGTAGAAGATGGAGACACCGAACTGAAAGACCACGTAGAAGACAGAGACACCGAACTGAAAGACCAGTGAGAAGATACTAAACGAAAACGTAGCCATGTTAAACGATACATATAACAGAGTGAAGATTGACAGATCTAACTTAATGACCAAACAGAAGATGGACAGACCAAATTATGAGACCACTGTTATGTAGAGGAACAGTGCTGCTGTGTAGAAGACGAAAAAGATTTAAGATTATCATGCAGACAAACCTATCTGACTGCCAACGAAGAAGAGAAACAGATCTAACCAAGACTAAATAACTTGAGTGTGTTCTAGAAGATAGACCAAACTGGGAGATCATGAAGAAGATAAAAAAAACGGAAGGAAACAATTAGACCGAGATTATCAAGAACATAAAGAAATTGATAATTACTAAAACGTCAGGTTTGGGAACATTCGTAGTCTATAAGATAAATGGAGATTAGACTGTTCGAATGATGAATTATTTATCTCAGTTTTGAACTTTTTATGTAACAAGAGTGTAAATGCCTTCTATTCTCCTATCATCCCCATCTTAAAAATATAATGACATAATTCTAAAAATAATGATACAAGATTAAAATATGCATATATGATAAGGAGGCTTATGTAAATCTGTTAACATGGTAATGTTATGTAGTTAATTTTACAAACGAACAATACACTAGTAACATAGTTACTCTTTGTCAGCCGCAAGAATAGAATCTACAAAAAAATCTACAGTAAAGGTAAAAATTCCGGACCACCCAAGAATCCGGACTTTTTGAAAAACTTTATAAAATGTCCTGGCTTTTATAAGTCTTCCATCGACAAGCAGCGCTGCAGACGCAATAGAAGTCGCTGAAATGAACGAATAAAAAAACTCATTTTGATAAATGACGCATTCTGTATTTGTTAATGAATAAACTAACAAAAATTGCCTGTTCAAGTCTTCTTTATTCTTCCTTACATTTGAATTTTAAAATTAATGTCCGAGGATACGAAAATCCGGACCGATCAAATCCCCGAACTGACCGGATTTTCGGACTTTTACTGTATTTTGATAGTCTTGCTTCTTATATCTTCTATTTCGTAATTTGTTTCGGCTAAATGATTTTAAAAGAAGATTTGGCAGACGTTTGTTGAGGGCATATTATCCTTGGAGAGAAGAAAGTTGAAGAAGTATATAATTTAAAAACACCGCGAAACATTACTGTGGTAGGGATGTATGTTAAAAAAAAAAAATTTGCTCCGTTAATTTATTAGTAAGAAAAGCTTATCTTTTATTTAAACTGTAAGAGGTTGTAGTGATGGTGTGGTCCATGCATGTTTTGGTTCCAGATTGTCTCCTGTTGTTAGTCGTACAAAGTGTTGTTAGGTTTGTTTAGTATCATCTTCATTGAACAAGTACAACTCCAATAGTGCCCCGATCTCGTCCCTTAGGTCACACAGGAGGATCTCAGCACAGTGCACGAAATCCGTAGCACCGGCGATAATCTCTATGTTGTGTGTAGGTTTCCTTGTTTTTTTAATTCTTTCCAGGGCAGCGACCGACTCTTTAAAATTTCCAACTGCTGAGATATTTTTTACGTGTCCAACTTGCACACAGGACCTCTTAATTTTCTCCCTTTATCCAAGAAGGCTAGGCATCCAATCTCACTACCCAGAAGATCATGGGGGAGTTTGACATCACTAGCAACCCCAGGTCCTTAAAAAAAAAGAATTCTATCACTTATTTGTACCTGTGCTGGGAGCAAACCTGGTGCCTTTAGAATTAGAGGTGGACACTATACCTCTGAGCCACTCCGATCCCCAGTCATACAAAGTACCTGGATCAAATATGGGAACACTTTAATAATTTATGCAACGAATCTCCATGAAAAGTATGAAAACTAACAAAGCAATGAGGACAAACTATGACACTTTAAAAGAAAATGGGCGACTGAAATAGTGTCAGATAAACTTCATCTTTCTTCACGTTTCCGGCATCTCGACAGAGTCTACCTTGTTCAATAGTTCGTGTGTTAGTGTAACTTTATTTATAACTTGAATAATTTATTTACAGTACAATGTTGATTACATTTAATGTACTGTTTGAACCATGTACATGACATTTTTTTGGTTTTAATTCCTTTTTCTGGTTTTTTTTTTAAAACTGCGTTGTCTTTTTATTCTTTAGAGCTTTTATACTTTTTCATGTTTTTGATTTACGAGTTAAATACTTTCTGACTTGTCGTTTTGTTTGTATATCATTATTACCCTATGGTTCTTCTTGAATTAATGTTCCAGTGGTTTATTGCTTTCAGTCTATTGTATTTTTTATGTCCAAATGCTGCTATATTGAGTATAATATATATATATATATATATATATATATATATATATATATATATATATATATATATATATATATATATATATATATAGATATATATATATTCGGGAACCGCGCTGGTGTAATGGTTACAACGTTGCGCTAGCGACCAGGTTTTCTAGGTTCAAGCCAGGGCGCGTTCATTTGTAGGAGTGGCATCGACGGGGAATTTGACTGAATAACCGGAACGGCTCCTGCAGATAAACCCTCTGTGGATGGGAAGGAGTTGGAAGGAAAGTTCACTGGCTCCCCAGCCTCGCAATGACATTGGGCCAAAAGGGCTGGAAAGCTCGAGTGCCGCTGGTTAGAAAAAGAAAAAAGAAAAAAAATATATATAAATATATAAACAGAATAAACATTCTTTACCATTTACTTTTGATGGTGGTTTAAAAAAAAACAGATTTATTCCATTCTTCACATAATTTTATTTTTTGTGGCACCTATTATTCTCTTTCCCTTTTAAAAAACAATATATGTTTAAAATCTTTTTCTGTCTTCGTTAGAGCTTGTGGTACTTTAAGAATGTTTCTTTTACGTTATTTCTTTCGTGTAATACCCATAGACCAAACATAATTATCAAGATAAGGAGTTTTAATATATTTAGTTTAATGTCAAATGTTTTCTGTGTTGTACCGTTGGAATGTTTTGGTAACTTTTGGAGCTCCACTAGGATATCTATCTACAGCACATTTTCAAACGTAATTCACATGTCGCAATCATTAAATTATCTTTTCAAACCACACTATATCGTTAATGTTTTTTGACGTTATAGATAATGAAAGTCATGTCATGTTTATCTGTAGAATTCATTCATGGCAGCGTGTTTCCTCTATCATATAACATCCAGTTCTTAGTTCTAGACGTTTAAGTTTATTTATTAGTAGTGTCTTCTGATGACCAGATTGCTTCCTGTTGTAACGCTTTATTCAGAGTAGTTTATAATGTTAACGTCAAAGGCAAAGCCTTTTTTCCAAGAAGCTACTCACACTGAAGCACACAGCTACTAGGCTGCTATCGATCGCTTTTTGCGAAGTCTGCATCGTGAAAAACCTGGTACGCAAGAAGGTACTTCAGAATGCACATTATTTCATGACTCATAGGTTTGATAAAGCGAAGTTAGTGTACGCGGACAAGAACGCAATTTATGTTTGTCTGATCTATCTCATGTTTGTCTGATCTATCTCATGTTTGTCTGATCTATCTCATGTTTGTCTGATCTATCTCATGTTTGTATGATCTAGCTCATGTTTGTCTGATCTATCTCATGTTTGTCTGATTTACGTCATGTTTGTCTGATCTAGCTCACGTTTGTCTGATCTAGCTCACGTTTGTCTGATCTAGCTCATGTTTGTCTGATCTAGCTCATGTTTGTCTGATCTAGCTCATGTTTGTCAGATCTATCTCATGTTTGTCTGATCTAGCTCATGTTTGTCTGATCTAGCTCACGTTTGTCTGATCTAGCTCATGTTTGTCTGATCTAGCTCACGTTTGTCTGATCTAGCTCATGTTTGTCAGATCTATCTCACGTTTGTCTGATCTAGCTCATGTTTGTCTGATCTAGCTCATGTTTGTCTGATCTAGCTTATGTTTGTCTGATCTAGCTCATGTTTGTCTGATCTAGCTCATGTTTGTCTGATCTAGCTCATGTTTGTCAGATCTAGCTCATGTTTGTCTCATCTAGCTCATGTTTGTCTGATCTAGCTCATGTTTGTATGATCTAGCTATTGTTTGTCTGATCTAGCTCATGTTTGTCTGATCTAGCTTATGTTTGTCTGATATAGCTCATGTTTGTCTGATCTAGCTCATGTTTGTATGATCTAGCTCATGTTTGTATGATCTAGCTCATGTTTGTCTGATCTATCTCATGTTTGTCTGATCTTTCTCATGTTTGTCTGATCTAGCTCATGTTTGTCTGATCTAGCTCATGTTTGTCTAATCTAGCTCATGTTTGTATGATCTAGCTCATGTTTGTATGATCTAGTTATGTTTGTATGATCTAGCTCATGTTTGTATGATCTAGCTCATGTTTGTCTTATCTATCTCATGTTTGTCTGATCTAGCTCATGTTTGTCTGATCTAGCTCACGTTTGTCTAATCTAGCTCACGTTTGTCTGATCTAGCTCACGTTTGGCAGATCTATCTCATGTTTGTCTGATCTAGCTCATGTTTGTCTGATCTAGCTCATGTTTTTCTGATCTAGCTCACGTTTGTCTGATCTAGTTCATGTTTGTCTGATCTAGCTCATTTTTGTCTGATCTAGCTCATGTTTGTCTGATCTAGCTCATGTTTGTCTGATCTAGCTCATGTTTGTCTGATTTAGCTCATGTTTGTCTGATCTAGCTCATGTTTGTCTGATCTAGCTCATGTTTGTCTGATCTAGCTCATGTTTGTCTGATCTAGCTCATGTTTGTCTGATCTAGCTCATGTTAGTCTGATCTAGCTCATGTTAGTCTGATCTAGCTCATGTTTGTCTGATCTAGCTCATGTTTCTGATCTAGCTCATGTTTGTCTGATCTATCTTATGTTTGTCTGATCTATCTCATGTTTGTCTGATCTATCTCATGTTTGTGGGATCTATCTCATGTTTGTCTGATCTAGCTCACGTTTGTCTGATCTATCTCATGTTTGTCTGATCTATCTCATGTTTGTCTGATCTAGCTCACGTTTGTCTGATCTATCTCATGTTTGTCTGATCTAGCTCACGTTTGTCTGATCTAGCTCATGTTTGTCTGATCTAGCTCATGTTTGTCTGATCTAGCTCACGTTTGTCTGATCTATCTCATGTTTGTCTGATCTATCTAATGTTTGTCTGATCTAGCTCATGTTTGTCTGATCTAGCTCACGTTTGTCTGATCTAGCTCACGTTTGTCTGATCTATCTCATGTTTGTATGATCTAGCTCATGTTTGTCTGATCTAGCTCATGTTTGTCTGATCTATCTCATGTTTGTCTGATCTATCTCATGTTTGTCTGATCTATCTCATGTTTGCTTGTAGTTAATTTCTACACGTGCTCCTTAGTCTCCCTCTATCCTTATTACTGTGTGGATACCAAAACAAGGACTGCCTGGTAAGGCTATCAACAGGTTTCCTCAATTTATGTCCTATACTTCTCCATCGTCTTCTTCTCATCTCTTGTTCCACTGGTACGTGTCTTGTTCTTGTCATCAGTTCCGCATCTAACTCCGCCTAGGCCGGTCCCAAGCCCGGCTGAAAAAGGAGGAGGGCGGCCTACATGGAGGCCGTACGGAGGCAGCCCCTCAACCATGCAAAGGCACAACAGGCCACTCACCTGTTTACTTTAAACTTTTGATTATGAGAACTACAAGAGAGAAAACCGGACTGATTATAAAGGCGACGAACTGGAACGGACTACGGACTACGACTTATGGAACTTGGAACACAAAAAGTATAAATGGGAAAGAAGAGGAGCTGGTGGAAGAGATGAGGAAAGCAAAACTAGAAATCCTGGCTATAACGGAAACAAAGAAAAAAGAACAAGGAATAATGGATCTCGATGGCAACATGCTGCTCTACAGTGGTGTACCAGCATCTGAAAGAGCTAAAGGGGGAGTGGGTTGCATTGTGGCCAAAAACCAGAAAGATAGTATCAAGGGATGGAACTTTGTCTCGGAACGCATTATGGTTGTAAAACTAAAAGAAGAAGAAACCTTAGTCAACCTGGTCAAAGTGTATGGGCCAAATGAGGATGAAAGAGCAGAGGTCAAGGAGGAATTCTTCGAGCTGCTTCAAAGTACAGTGAATGACTTCCTAGATGAAATTATCATGCTAGGAGATTTCAATGCTAGAGTTGGAAATGACCATGCTGGATGGGGTGGAGTTATCCGAAGATATGGAGAAGATACTCTCAATGACAATGGAAGGCGACTCCTTAGATTCTGCAGTGAGCAGAATATGATCATTACAAACACAAAGTTCCCCCATAAGCGCATACATGAATACACTAGATGTGAACCCACAAAGAATGAGAAGTCAGTGATCGACTATGCCATTGTTAGGAGCAGCTCATTCAAATATGTCCGGGATGCTAGAGTCTGGAGGGGGCCAGAGATTGGAAGTGATCACTACCTGCTAACAATCAAAAGAACAATTGAAAGAGTTGCCCAGCCTAGGAACAGCCCATCATCACGCAAGAAACTAAGTAAACGAACGGGAGAAATGAGCATTAAGATCTACAAGCTGAGAGAGCCAGAAATTAAGACCAGCTATCAGGGGCTTATTGCTGCAGCGGTGAGCAACACAGAAGAACAACCTGATGACTTGGAAACCCTGTGGCTTAAATTCAAGGACATCATAAAGACAGCTGCTGCAGAAGCATGTGGTGAAGTCCGACTTGGGAACAAGAGAAAGAGGACACCTTGGTGGACAGAGGAAGTCAAAGAGAAAATAAGAGAGAAGAAAATAGAATGGAAACAATACTTAGGAGCTAAAAACACGGCAGGACTAATGGAGAAATATAGAGAATATGTGACACTCAGAACAGAAGCAAAGAACAAAGTGCTAGCAGCAAAACAGAAGTCCTGGGAAGAATTTGGAAAAAAGCTAGAAAAATGCGCAAGAAAACCTGAAATTGTTCTATAAGACCCTAAAGAACAGGAGGAAGGAAAAACAATGCCCTCTCAAATTTATAAAGGACAAGCTAGGAAAATTACTTACTGTCCCGAAGGGAGTGATGGAAAGATGGAGAGAATATTTCTCAGAACTCCTTGATGGTGAGCAAGGTGAAACATCAGAAATGATAACCACTAGCAAAGAAGAGAAAACCAATGATGGTGAAAATGACATAAAGATGGAAGAACTGAAGGCAGCACTGGATAAAGTCAGGATGGGCAAAACAGCAGGGCATGATGGTATAACACCAGAAATGTTTAAGTACATGGGAGCATCAGGCGACCTATTACTCTTAAGGGTCCTACAGGCAGCGTGGTGCAACAAGACCATACCAAAGGATTGGGAGATTGCCATCATAACACCAATTTTCAAAAAGGGTGACAATCGACAATGTGGAAACCATGGAGGCTATCGCATGAAAATACCTTGTATAATTAATAGTAGGTAAAGCTTGACAGCTGTATAGGCGTGATGGACAATAGTGCACACGGACGTGTGATAGTGGTGCGCAAGAGAGATAGGCAGAAGGCACAGGCTGAGTCAGTGAGTTTTTCACTAAGAAAACAACACACACAGCTCTTCTTGTTTTCTCTGGCGACAATATTACTCTTTTGCACACACTGTGTCACTCACAAATAGTCGGGTAAAGAAGTAAAGTTAGATTAAGGATTTGGTAGTCTAAACTGAACGAACAATCCTATGGAGGCTAACTCAATTTATTGCAATTTAGGAATGTAAATAAATCAATAAAGATTTTACGGCAAAAAAACATAAAGATTATCACGAGAAAACAAACTCACAACAATTTGATGAGTTTAAAGAAGAAATTACACAAATAATGGAAAAAAGGATTATGAATGAATTGTGGTAGTAAAGTTCCCGGCAGGCATGATAAGCTTTTGCTGGAAAATATGTGAAATACTGTTTGTGTGAAAATGAATGTTTGCTCCTTTGATCTCTTGGTTGTGAATGTTGGAAACATCTTATATCCTGGTGTTCTCTTGGAAAAAATATAACGTAATCCAATGCTTTGAAATTAACTTCACTGTTCGAATAAGGTATCCACAAAAGGCACAGAATCTGAACACGACTTTATAAATCCAAGATTGGTGTAACGTATCCACAGTTGATGAGATATCCACAGATAAGGAATTTGTTTCCAAAGGTGGGATGGAGGGTTATAATGGGTGGAATATGGTACGGGTGATGGTTGTTAAGGGTGAAGTTTGGTGTTGAGAATCTTTGCAATAATTGCAGTAATTGAAGTAATTGAAATAATTTACCTCTACACCTCACGGTAGAAGGGGAGCGACTAAGTAAATAAGAAATAATTGAAGGGAATTATTGTGACTGGTGGACGAGGACTATATGGCCACTGGAAAGGCTAGGTAACCTCTTTTCAGCAATAAGAGACAAGACTTGCACTGCATAAATCTGTTAGACAAAACAAAAATACATGTGTAACTACTCTTCTGCTGCAACACGAAGATTACTACAGAAACAACCCAGCGTGTCCAGCGTAGCCATGTTGGTATCCATGCATGCGTCTCGTTCCTAAAATAGGTAAGTCCATTCTTAAACATTCCTGTCTGCTGTGAATGAATTAGCTGGCCAGTCCATGTACATACACAATAACAAGGGTCACATGAGGGCGCGCTAGAGAATCCTCCTGTGCTTTCCACCGTTCATTCCTTCCAGCATTCATAATAATATGCTCATACATTAATGTTACAAACATTGAAAAGTAAAATGATCATTGAAATTATGAATGATACAAACATTGTAACATAACATCGCTTTAAAATACAAGCAGAGAAAATAAATGAATTTTCGTAAGCATTTATGATACATACATGGTAAAGGAAACCCATTTATATAATGCACTTAGACTCTCACCATGATAGTAATATATTTCATATCTATATATCTGAGCTAATTTCCTATATACTGGAAAAGCGAATACATACCCGCACCGGAATTTATAGTCAGTAAGCTAAACTAGAGGGCACTTTGTTTGTTTAACGCAAGTCTCCCTATGAAAAGTTTTACTTTACAAGTGCGTCCTTCTCTTTCAGTATGCTTATCACCAAGTGAAGTCTAAAACTAGTTATTTTCGATTTACCCGCTACATTTTTAAAGTTCTCACGATATGCAAAAGTATAGCCGCAAATTAGTTTGCATATTGAATGTCACGATTGTACGTGCTGTGGTTCCGAATTCAGAAGTATTAACAATGGGAAAGAAGACAGGCCATACATATCTAGAAAGCCGAGTCTGGAAAATCCTAACAGACGTGGACTCTGGTTGACCGAATCTTCACCTGAGTTACGTGCGTGAGAAACATTTTTTTCAGAAACTTAGGATAGACAGAAAATGAAGGAATATACAGGATGGACAGAAAATTTCAAATAGGCAAATTATCTTCACTCTGCGACAAAGGAATATCCCTTCTTAGTATCCCGGGTAAAATCTACTCTAGAATCCTAGAGCAGAGACTCCGACGCCTAGCTGAGCCACAATTGGATGAGGTCCAGTGCGGATTCCGAGCAAACCAAAGTACTCAAGACCTAATCTTCACACTCAGACAGCTGAGTGATAAGGCCCTTGAGTATAAGAGTGAGATCCATCTTTGTTTCATAGATCTGGAAAAGGCGTTTGACAGGGTCCTCTGGAGCAAACTTTGGGACTGTTTGGCAAGGAAGAACATTCCAGCACCTCTGATTCATGCTTTACAGAGCTTCTACAAGTCTTGCAGAAATTATGTGAGGACAGCAAACCATGTCAGAAGAGTTCAGGACCACCACTGGTGTAAGACAAGGTGATATCCTGTCGCCTTATCTTTTCATACTCCTCATGGACGATGTCATCAAAGGATGTAAGGAGAGAACAAGAAAGTATGCAGTGGGGTACTGGAAGATGAGACAGGTCTGTATTTCAGAGCTGGCATTTGCTGATGATGTTGCCCTGATTGCTAAATAGAAATTATTAAGATGATAATAATTATTATTACTAGAGTTATTCCTATAATAAATAAAGACAAATAGATATACTACACTACTATTAATTCATAAGGCATAGATGCCTATGAAAATACCCTCAATATGAATGGATAATAGAATATAGTAAAAAGCGTAGAATTGGCAATTTCCCCAACCAATTATTACTAGAAAATAGTATATCAATGGATAACAGGATAGGTCTACTTAAGAAAGCACAGAATTAGTAATTTACTGAAAAGAAAATGACTAGAAAATAGTGAGATACAGCGACAAGAAGCTATCACAAAGATGAAATTGTAACAATATTAAGAAAACAAGACAAAGAAACCGATAAAGCACACTGTAACTGGTTCGAAAGAATAGCCTTTTTAAATTAATTAAGGAATGTAAAGGGTTAACTGTTAACTATAATAATTTATAAATTCAATAATACATATCTTAAATACGAGGCCTGATGCTTGAATCCATTCTGGTAAGATGTCCGTGGAGAGATGAAATGTTGCAATATCACTGGATCTCGGTAGTCTTGAAGGGTGATGAATGATGAATACAAGTAACACGAAGCTTGACTGTTCATCTCGAATCGCAGGACTTACTCCCAGAGTGTCAGTGTGGTTTCCGAGCAGCCCGCGGGACAGTCGATATGATATTTGCCTCACGCTAAATTCAGCAGAAATGCAAGGAGCTGTACAATGACCTATACACAGCATTTATTAACTTGACCAAGGCCTTTGACACTGTCAATAGTAATGGACTATGGACAATTATGGCGACATTCGGTTGTCCCGATAAGTTCATCTCAATTGTCCGCCAGTTTCATGAAGGTATGATGGCTCTCGTATTGAATGATGGAGAACCTTCTGAACCCTTTCCCGTCACAAACGTTGTCAAACAGGGATGTGTGCAAGCCCCGACACTATTCAGTATGGTATTTGCTGCCATGCCCTCTAACGTTACGCATGGCAGTAGTGACGGCGTACACATCAGATGCAGGATGTTCTAAGTCTACTATCATTTACTGGACACAGTATTACGGTCTTTGTCTTTTGTGGACTGGCCTATACTGTATAATAGTGGAACAACAGAAGTGATTGCGTCATTAATAGGCTGAATTGCCTATGGTAAACTTCCGGTGTTATGTCTTTCGGTTCGCACTAATGACTTGTCATCGAAGCATCATTTTTTGGTGATGCGTAGATGGCAGGGAGGATAGTGTGTTCGCTTGTATAGTTAGGCGGGGTTGTCGCACCAAAGGTCCAGGGTTCGAATCCTGGGTAAGCCACTCATGTCTGTTGTTTTTCTGTTGTCCAGTGTTCTACTTCTTTATTTCCTACGAGTGCCTGATAATATACCTTTATGTTTGTCTCATATTAATTTACAGATGGGAAGCTATTCAATTTTGAGACGATTACAGTCGTTTACAAAGGTGAATGAAACAATGATCTCTGACCTCGTCTTTGCGGACGACTGTGCCCTCAACACCTGCACAGAATTGGACATGCAGAGCAATATGAGGAGGTTTTCTGTAGCGTGTGATGACTTTGGTCTTACTATCAATACGAAGAAATCTGAAGTAATGTTGCAACCTGCTCCTGGGAAACCTTACTGCGACCCAAATATCACAGTAAAGAACCAACGTCTCCAAGTGGTGGACAGCTTCACTTATCTCGGCAGTACCCTTACCAAAGATGCGAATATCGACTCCGAGGTCAATAACAAATTGCCAAGGCAAGTGCGGCTTTAGGAAGACTAAGAGTAAATGTCTGGGATCGACAAGGAATTAGTGACGCCACCAAGATAAAAGTATATCAAGCAATAGTACTCACTACCCTCCTGTATGCCTGTGAAACATGGACAGTGTACATCAGACATGCCAAGAAGCTTAATAATTTTCACATGAGCTGTCTTCGCAGGATTCTCAGAATCAAGTGGCATGATAAACCGTATGTGGCAGGGCCTGTAGGGCCAAAATAGGACTAATTAGCCACATAAGATCATGGCACAGATGTGTCACAACTCAAGTCTGAAGCTGTCGCCATCTTCGCTTTCGATGGGCAACTATCATTATTATTATTATTATTATTATTATAACACGAAACAATGTTCATGCGTCGATAAAATTGTTCGCCATTGCTCTGAGCCAAAAATTCTTCGTCTTTGCCGTACAAGTTCAATTAGTCAATCTGATTTCAAGTATGAAACAATTTGTCGAACAGAACTATAATTTATTAGTTCACAGTTTCCAATGCATAAATGTCATAAATTCAGATCTAGAACAATGCAAATATCCCAGTCAATTGTTTACAATCGATTCGTCTTGAACACAGCTGAATTTCCGGTCTTCGTGGTATCCGGTGACTGTGCAACAAGGCTCCCAATTAATAAGCTTGTCAAATAGTATTTGGGGTGGAAGATGGTTTCTTGGTTTCGCCAGGTTCATATGACTCCTTAGACGAGCCTTCCAATGTTAGGAGACTAGTAACATCTATCAAGGGGATGTGTCGTGGGCTTGTGACTTCTCATTGACAGATAACATGAACGACAATAATCAATGATCCAAAACCGTGTGAACAGTCCCACACTGATATGTATTTCACTCAGTACAATTTGGACAAATCCTGGTTGTGCAAATGCAGTTATAACAATGGCGTACGACATCAACCACACGCACTACAAATGGCCCAAATTCCTTGTCACAAGACGCCAATTACAATTTGATTACAATTCAGTTACCATTCAATGACAATTTCCATTACACTTACAAGCCCGTAAACCAGCAATCACACACCACTCCGTCCAGTACCAAAATCCGCAATCCATCTCCTTACAAATATCTCTCTGCCCTCTTTCTTAACCCTCACCGCCTGCATTCATCGCACGGGGTTCCTCTCAATCTCGCTGTCAGTCAACAATAGCTCAGGCATACTCCGTAACCCTTGAGCGCTGCTCAGTACTTACAAAACGTTAATTATTTCGTTACACGTATGTTACCTGGAAATACCTATTAGACTAGTTTTTTACTCTTAGATAAAAAAAAGTAATGTATGTCCTGATAGTAATGTTACAAACTAACGAACGAAATCTTTATATAATCATGGTAAATCAAACAATCAAATTGTTCCTCAAGTTGATATTGTTTTTATTTCTTGCATTTATTCTCATTATCTTTGTCTTTTCCCTGTGTATTTTCAGACCCACTAATTGTGACCTCTCATCGAGTATTTTCATTTTGTCTTGTATCTGATTATTATTATGGGACAGAAGAGCCAAGTCATCCCAATCTTTTGCTAGTAAGAAAAGAAATGGAGACAAGAGGCATCCATGTAGCAGGCATCCTTGTAGCACTTCCATTCTAATCACAAAATGTTATATAAGTTGTCCTTCATGACGAACTAAGCATGTCATGTCTTCATAAGTTTTCTTTATTAAGTTCATGATCTTCATGGGGACTCCATAATGCCTCATCAAAATGATTCTCTGTCTACACTGTTAGATTAAAAAAAAAATAATTAAGAAAAATATCCCGTTCAACCTCTGATGGGTTATAATTAGGATATATATTGTTTTCAATTCCAAATAATATGAACAACTGCCGATATGAGAAAGTGGCATCACGTTTGTCAAATCATTGTAAACAGGGACAATCACAATTGTGATTATATGTTAAATAAATTTTTAAAAATAAATAAATAAACAAAACAAAACAAAAATCAAGAAGAAACTCTGAACAAGAATAATATTAAAGTGGAGGGGTGTAAAGGCCTGGTGGTTCTAGTTATATAACTGACTTTAACAGATATTTAATTGACTTTCATCTGTTAAAAGTCAAATGCATTGTAAGAACAGCATCAGAACTTCACATTCCCAGCCACTATATATACTGTTCAAAAAAAGAAACGCAACACTATTGCAGTGGTAATGGACACCAAATTTCAAACTTGTACCAACATTTTATTTTACGGAATTAATGTTTCAATCTTGGCATGAAGAAACTTTCAGACTTTAACAATGAAATGATGTTCATTAAATTTGGTTTGGACTTTTATTCTTTGCGACTGAGGCCTCCGTTTCAGTAAGGTGTATGGCCCCCTCTGGCCTCTATCAGAGAACGACATCTCCTTGACATGGATCCGATTAGCCGTTGGATCTGTTGTTTGTGGGATGTGTGATAAACGAGCGCAAAGGCCTTATTGCTCTATCTTTTCCTACATCTCTTGTATTTTTCGCACATTTGCTCTTTCATCCCACATTTGCTATCCCACATTTGATATTTCATCGTTGTGATTACTCGCGACCGGTACCTAAAGAACCGCATTTGTTCTTTCATCGGGGGAAATAAAGTCTTCTGATTGAGTCCCCATACCTGACATTATCGTTTGAAGCCCACATTGCATCGTGATAAATCTGGTGAAAACACATCTGGTCATCCCAATCAGACATCTGGGCATTATACAATTTCTGTGAACTGTGGTTATCTCTTTTGCTCAGCCAGGTCACCACATTGGACGCCCAACTTGGCCAGGTGAAAACGTCTCATGTTGATTAAACTAACCGGCATGTAAATCAATAGGCGGCGCCATAAAGAGGACATGTTAACATGCTGGCGACAATGGGCGGAGGTAACTAAGAGTGCCGCCAACACATGGAACGATAAACAACCAGAGAATAATGTGACAGTACTTTTAAATTGGCCAGCCAATTATCTCACTACCTGTTTGTCAAACAAGCCAGGCAACGAAAGTTGGTCGCTAATTACCACACCCACGTTTGGACTGACAGGGGACAAGAGCGATCCTGTGAATAAGTGACAAGAGAGGCTCTCAAAGATTGGTTGTATGGGTGGAGCTGTACATTACCTGTCTAAGAAACCCACATTGGACTTTCAGAAATATAATACCGCGTAGCTCGCTAGAGAGAGCAGTCCAGTTTTTATATTGTGAGGCAGAGATACAATCCCTAAAACGCCTAGCCTAAATACACGTGTTTATTCAGAGTGGATTATAATTCAGTTCTGTGCTAAATTGTGTTCTTAAAGGATTTTGCGAACGGAAAAGAAGGTTAGTAGATCTTATACAGATTATTAATACATTTTCTTATTCTTTGTTTATTTTAACCTCACAGCTAAAGGTGCGAAAGATAGAGTTTTAATTAATTCTTTTCATAACTGATTAATATGATAAGAAGATTTTCCTAGAAGATGATAGGATGATAGGAGGTAATTAATAGTTCATACTTCACCTTCATCATCATCACAGTCTCTCATGCACAAGATATTTAACATCATTAGAATCGAACTCAGAGAGATATCAATAATGAGCAGTAGTATGAATGAAAGTCAACCAGTGATGTTAAATGTGAAAAACTTACGAAGACTTTTGTGTGTCTTCAGTTCATCAGAGGTCTGGGTCGACACGCAACGTGTCTGACGTCTAATCAGAAATAAGTTATCAAAAACGAACATTTGGCTAGCAGAATTCGCCATAGGACATCTTTCATTCCTTAATTAAAAAGGAATATTGTCTCACCCACAAGTCAGAAGGTGGACGCAGTCTTTTTCGTCACCCATATACTGCTGGCTCACAAGTTCAATACATAGTTATCACAAGTTCAAATCACTCGAAAGATCATTATTATCTGAAGTCAAGCTAAAGAGCTCAAAAGTGGAATCTCATATTTATACCAAGTGCAACACAATCTTAAGCGCATTCTATGAAGCAGACTCTAAAGTATATTTTATGAATCACGACTACATACGCTAGATTATGAGTCTACATATCACTAACATTTCGTGAAGATATCCAGCCTAACCAGTAACCTCGGGAGATTAGACAACAGACATTGTGTTCATATGACAGCTATTAACTGTTGATCAACACTACAGAGATATACACAAACAGAGAAGATATATATATATATATATATATATATATATATATATATATATATATATATATATATATATATATATATATATATATATTATATATATATATATATATATATATATATATATATATATATATATATCGTCACCATTCTCAGTCTGACAAAAGTTGTCATCAAAACGTCCTCGACTTAGAGATACCCAATTCGACATAACGTATAACAACTTGGGACATTTTATGCATACGTGTGAATCATCATATCAATGAGAAGCACGTAGAGACACATGGACTGTGTAGATTACTCACCATTTTGGTAACACGTATCATATCACATCATCATCATTTCGCTTTGCACCAGTGCATTCTTAATTAACTACTACTGAACTAATTGCAATTTTATTATCTAATCTGTGTGTTTTGTGTGAATCGTCTTTCACCATCATCACGTTCTAACCATTACTAACCCTATATGTGTGGATATTTCATTAATAAACCCAACGATCGTTTGATCATTATCTAGTTTGTTAATGTATCACTCGTGCTGTCGGTGTTACATATTCACCTATAGGAACATTTCTCTACTCAGATGAGGTTGGGGGCTTTTTCTGTTACGAGATCTAAGGGCAGAAGCTAAGGTCGTGGGGAAACAGAACTCTTTCCATAACTAATTAGAAAACAGTGTCCAGTGGAAAGCATTCGCATTCCCGTCTTCTTGTCCCTATCTCGAATAGGTCTTTATTCTTTCTTAACGAGCCAATTTCTAGAGACCTTCTACCTAATACATCATAGGCTATTCCTGGCAAAAACTACTGTCGTAGCTGCCCCAATACGCACCACACGACAGGATGGTTGCCCACTCTTTCCGCAGTACAAAAGACAACTGTCGGAGATTGGCTGGAGCCACGTCTCGCTGGCGGGGTCGTTTGTCGAGTTCATCCCATAAGAGTTCTATGGGGTTCATGTCTGATGACATGGCTGGCCATGGAATGGTCTGGACGTTGTTGTCAGCGAGGAACTGGGTGGTGAGCTGTGCCACATGAGGTTGAGCGTTATCCTGCTGAAAAATCGACCGTCTTGCAGCCAGAAGTGGAAGGACGTGAGGACGAAGAATTTCAGCGACTTATCTTTGGGCATTCAGGCGTCCTTCAATTTGCACCTGGTCACTTCTTCCCATGAAGTTGATCGCCCCTCACATCAGTACACCTCCACCACCATGTAGAGGAGCCTCATCAACGCTGTTCTGGGCGTAGCACTCATGGACTCTGCGGTAAACTCTTCTCCGTCTATCGTGTCACTTGAGCACAAAAAATGATTCATCACTAAACCAAACCCGTCTCCAGTCATTCCCAAACGGTCCATTGACGATGCTGGTTCGCCCACTGCAGTCGGTTCTGGCGATGCTGGTCCGTAAGAACAGGACCTCTGTAGGGTCTTCTAGCCCAAAGACCAGAGTCGTGCAGCCGGTTCCTGATCGTTTGATCTGAAATTCGATGAGCTGCTGACATTGACTGGACTGTGGAGGACGCAGATGCAAGTCGATTCCTGAGGTGACGCAGCCGTATGAAGCGGTCTTCGACAGGAGTTGTGACTCTGGGTCTTCCACTGCACGGCCGGTCTGCCACTGCGCCAGCTTCTTGAAATCGCCTCCAAAGGCGACTAATGGTGCTTCTAACCACATTAAATTGTCTGGCCACTACACTTTGTGACTGTCCAGTCTGTAAACGTCCAATGATGATGAGTCGTTGTTCTGTAGTGAGATTGAGCCATACTTGCGCATTGAATTTTCAACTGAATTTATTCGAGGAGCGTCAATCTTTTATAGGCATTCAGTAATATGGTCAGAGAGTTTTGTGTTCAGTAAGTTTCACGGGATTCTCATGAACCTGTCACGAGTTATTGTCAAAAATGTTGTTTTGACCTTGACCTCTTTCATGACCTCACAAATCATGAGGTGAGTACAATTCAGGTAACCACGAGAAGTTAATGACCAGGTGGACACAGTCGATAGGTTGACTGATGTCCAATCAGCGAATATCTTTTATAAAAGTAACACTACCAAAAAAGTTGTGTTTCTTTTTTTTTAACAGTATATATATTCGTATTAAATATATATATATAAATTATATTAGGTATATATATTATATATTCTTCTATATATATATAAGTATATAATAATATATATATATATATATATATATATATCCTATACATTTTGTGTACAAATCTATATTTTTTTGTATATCTGTGGGAGGCTGGTTCTTACTATTACCTGGGAAATTTTTATGAAAAATTCAGGTAATTGTAACGACTGTTTAAGGTCAGGTTTTATTTGTATTTGCAATTGAAAAAGTGTTAATAGAATCTTGAACATTTTCACGTATTTTTTTTCATTTCAGCGTCACCGCTTCCTATCCTTTTTAATCTGCAAGCAATTACCTATTTTCAACTCAACCGAATACTCTGATTTACCTCGTCCCTACATTTATTAGATTTTTATCAGATATACCTTTCTTGGCTTCTTTACTGCCTTTTCCATTTCCTTCTTTGCCAACACTGTTGCAATTAAGAAAACGAAAACCAGGGGGTATTTTTCGTGTCTTAGCTCTGACGTCACGTCGATCGTCATTTTTAATTTACATGACCTATTTTCAGTCCTGTGTATAATTTTTATATACGTTTGTGATCTTAAACTCTTCTCTACTTGTACATGCATTAACGACGACTCGTCTCCTTTATTTTTGTAAGAAACCATGTTATTTTAACGGGCATTTTCTTTTACTAATGTTAGTGCTGTCACCTTAGTTTGTTGACTCAGTTCATCCTATCTTACCTTACTTACTTAGTCGTTCTTGACTTCTACCGTGAGGTGTAGAGGTTTGGAAGAGAGAGAGGCCAGACTATCCTATGGCTGTCTTCCTCCTGGCCTGGTTCCAATTCTAGTCCTCGCAAGTCCTTTTCATCCATTTAATGTTGTCCTCCCAGCGGGACTCTGGGTCGTCCTGTGGGGGGGGGGGGGGGGGCAGGGTGGGTCCCTGGCAGTCTCGCAGTTTACACACATGGCTCAGGTTGTCGTAGTTGATCGGAGCAACCCATTCTGCAGACCCCTGAGTGTGGCCAAACCATCTTAGTTGTGACTGTTCTACTTAGGTCATGCAGGGGGGGATTTTAGGGGCCTTGACGTATCGTCTGGTTGCGGACCATGTCTCTTCTTGTTACTTCAACCACCTTCCTCAGATACCTCATTTCTGAGGTTTGGATCTGGCTTTTGTGGGTTGT
The DNA here is from genome assembly GCA_024509875.1 of Oreohelix idahoensis. NCBI lineage: Eukaryota > Metazoa > Mollusca > Gastropoda > Stylommatophora > Oreohelicidae > Oreohelix > Oreohelix idahoensis. The sequence continues at coordinate 53,218 of JAMPIV010019829.1, read as the reverse complement.
AGTCATTGCCCATGACTCGCATCCATATGTCAAGACTAGGCCATAGGTGGAGCGGTATACAGCCATCTTCGTTTTCTTACCAACCTCTCTCTTGCTGAGGAATCCTCGATTTATGGCCTGAAAAAGTCTCCCAGCCGCTGCTTTTCGAGTGGCCAACTCTTCTTTGATGCCTCCCTTTCGGTCTATAATAGCTCCGAGGGTGCAGGTTATACATTCTTTTGAAGCGAAAGAGAAACTGAAGAAAGACGAGAAGCAGGGGTTGGATTTGCAATCAAAACAGCAATTGTCAGCAAGTTAGCGGGGCCCCCAAAGGGAATAAATGACCGACTCATGACGGTCAAGATCCCTCTGTTCTATGGAAGAAAACATGCCACCATCATTAGCGCATATGCACCAACTATGACAAACCAGGATGATGTCAAGGATAAGTTTTACGAAGATCTACATGCAGTCATTGCATCAGTTCCTAAAGCAGCTAAGCTCATCATTCTTGGTGACTTTAATGCAAGAGTAGGCTCAGATAACATCTCCTGGAATGGCACTATTGGTAGGTACGGCGTGGGTCGCTGTAACAGTAATGGACTTCGTCTCCTCCAGACTTGCGCAGAACATGACCTCCTTGTCACCAACACCATTTTTCGACTTCCTACCCGCAACAGGACCTCCTGGATGCACCCTCGCTCAAAGCATTGGCACCTAATTGACTATGTAATTGTTAGGAAGAAGAACTAGGAAGAAGGACAGGCAAGATGTCCGGGTGACCAAGTCCATGTGTGGTGCCGAATGCTGGACTGATCATCGCCTCATTGTATCTAAACTTAAAATTCGTATCCAACCAGCCAGGCGCCCTCAGGGGAAGAAAACTCAAAAGAGGCTGGATGTTACCAAACTAAAGAAGACAAAAATCAAACAGTCATTTACTGACACCTTAGAAGACCGTCTCAAATCTATCTCGCTAGACGGCCAAAGTGTGGAAACAAATTGGGCAGCCCTAAGTGAGCAGATCTACAACACTGCTACAGAGGTCCTGGGTCCTTCCATCAAGAAACAAAATGACTGGTTTGATGAGAACTCAGATGATATAAAGCAGATGTTGGCTGAGAAACACCATCTCCATAAAGCATATTTAAATGATCCAAAATCTACATCCAAGAAAGACGCTTTCAACAACATGCGTAGAATCGTCCAACATAAACTACGCAGATGCGGGATTCATGGCTGAGTAATAAAGCAGATGAGCTCCAAGGCTTTGCTGACAGCCATGACTTGAAAAACTTTTACCTTGCACTCAAAGCGGTCTATGGTCCAACATCATCAGGATCATTTCCCCTCCTTAATGCAGATGGAAAAACACTAATTACAGACAAGGAAAAAATGCTCCAACGCTGGGCTGAACATTTTAATAATATCTTGAACCAGCCATCATCTATTAACGACGAAGCCATCATCCGCCTGCCCCAAATTCCTATAAATGAAGCATTAGATGATGTACCAACTCTGGAGGAAACTAAAAAAGCGATTCGTCAACTGTCTAGTGGAAAGGCCCCTGGCTCCGATTCAATTCCTGTTGAGGTTTATAAAGATGGCGGTGCAGTTCTGATAGAGAAACTTCATATGATCTTCCAGCAAATGTGGCAGAGTGAAACCATCCCACACGATCTTAAAGATGCCTCAATTATACATCTATATAAACGTAAAGGTAATCGCCAAGACTGCAACAATCATCGAGGCATCTCTCTTTTATCAATCGCTGGGAAGATATTCGCCAGAATTCTTTTGAATCGCCTTACGGCTCATCTTGACAAAGGTCTTTTACCTGCAAGTCAGTGTGGATTCCGGAAAGAACGTGGAACCACAGATATGGTGTTCGCTGCAAGACAGCTACAAGAAAAATGCCAAGAACAGCACTGTGACCTGTACACAGCTTTCATCGACTTGACAAAGGCGTTCGACACGGTCAGTAGAGAGGGTCTATGGAAGATCATGGCAAAATACGGCTGCCCAAAGAAATTTATCACAGTAGTGCAGCAACTGCATGATGGAATGCAGGCTAGAGTTCAGGAAAACGGTGAGCTATCAGAGCCTTTCCCCGTCTCAAATGGAGTTAAACAAGGGTGCGTACTTGCACCGACTCTGTTCAGTATCATGTTTTCTGCTATGCTGACTGATGCTTTTAGAGACGGGGACACAGGAATCGACATTAGTTATCGAATTGATGGAAAATTGTTTAACGTTAGGAGGCTTCAAGCAAAAACCAAGGTCAAATCACACACCATCAGAGATCTTCTGTTTGCTGATGATTGTGCCCTCAATGCTGGCTCAGAGGCTGATCTGCAGCATAGTGTGGATAGATTCTCCGAAGCCTGCACCAACTTTGGGCTTACCATCAACACGAAGAAAACAGAAATCATGTACCAACCAGCTCCTGGCACAGTTTATACTGAGCCAGTCATCAAGGTTAATGGTGAGAAACTGAATGTTGTGAACAGATTCACATACCTTGGTAGCACACTATCCCAGAACATTGTCATTGATGATGAGGTGAACACCAGGATCTCCAAAGCCAGCAGCACATTTGGCAGACTATACACCAACGTTTGGCATCGAAGTGGCATTAGTCTACAGACAAAGCTGAAGGTGTACAGAGCTGCGGTGCTTCCAGTGCTGCTATATGCATGTGAAACATGGACTGTATACAGGCGCCACGTAAAGAAGCTAAACCACTTCCATACAGTCTGTCTCAGGAAGATAATGAACATCAAATGGCAAGACAAGATCCCGGATACCACCGTTCTTGACAGAGCTGGTATCCCTAGTATTGATACTATTCTGATGCAGTCACAAATTCGCTGGGCAGGTCATGTAGTCCGCATGCCAGACCATCGACTGCCAAAGATACTCTTTTATGGTGAGATGCAGAAGGGTAAACGCTCCCATGGTGGCCAAAAGAAGCGCTTCAAAGACACGTTAAAGACGTCATTAAAAACCTTTGACATAAACCCAGACACATGGGAAGCTGCTGCGCAAGACCGAACTGCTTGGCGCACATCTCTTCGTAAAGGTGCAGCAGCATGTGAATCATCCAGAAGAGCAGCAGCGGAACAGCGGAGACAAGCTAGAAAGGACCGTGAAATAAAACCTTCACATGAAGCAAACATTCCCTGCCCACACTGTCCAAGATCTTTCCAGGCCCGCATCGGGCTCTTCAGTCACCTTCGTACCCATAGACTAACCTAACATATTCTTAAATAATTGGATGAACAGAGTGGTCTTCATCACCCGTGATGGACGAACAACCAGTCAGAAATATCGTCTCTGCTATATCAGGTCTACTACATTCTCGTAAGTTTCTAAGTGCTTTAATTGTCGAAAGAGAGTCAGTTAAAACTGTTATTTTTTTGGGAGGGCTATAAGAGAACATTTCTAGTGCTTTTAGTATTGCCACCATCTCTGCCGTGAAAATGGATGTATTTTCCGTGATGCTATATTCTTTTGCCATTTTCCATATTGAAATATATATTCCTATCCCCAATTAGCCATCCTCTCCATTGGATCCATCTGTGTACACAGTAATGCTGTCTTTTGATATTTGTTGTATATATTTATTGGCTTTGTTTTTAATATTTTGTATATTATTTGTTTTCTTAAGTATTTCTGCTAGGTGGTAGTTCGTGTCTGGTTTCTTGCTGTCCCAGGGCGGAATCACTGGCTTGTATTCGCAACTGTTATTAATTGATGTAATTGATGTACGCAGATGGACAATTTCCTCCACACACTTCCATCCTGTAGGTTATCTAATGGTATTCATTGGATTGGCCTGAGGTGTTTGTTTGTATCTGGTAAAAGCTGTATGTGCTGGGTGAGACTTATCTAACATAACTCTGTTCATGAAATTTAGTCTTAACTCCTTTCTCCGTAATTCTAAGGGTAGAATTCCTAAAGCCACCTCTATAGCTCTAATTGATGTTGATCTGATTGCACCTGCTATCCAGTTTTCATTACAGGGCCTACGTAAGCGTTCTTTAGGGATACTCTTGCAGATTTCCCGCAGTGGAAATTCCAGCGAATTTTTGCTGACGGATTTTCAGTCCACTGTGTTTGGTGATCTGTGACACCATTGTTTAGGTGTGACGAACTGTTTTATTGTCGTTATTGTAGTTCATCTTTAATTCGGTCATACAGTTTTTGACCCATTGCAGTATTATATGCCAGTTCAATAACGGCCCACACATCATTCGCGTTAGAAGGTAATACGTCGGCCACTGACAGTATGCCCGACAGGCCAGTAACCACGAGAGAAAGTAGGTAACAATCTGGTGGCCATTATATGGGGAGAAAATTGTCACGTTCAAGTCTGATGTTTAATGGTAACAATCTGGTGGCCAGAGTACAGGAAAATTTTGTTTTGAAGATCCATCCACTGATGTGTGAAATTCGTTGTCAAATTCGAAGATGCGTCAAGTCTCAAGGAAACGCCATCAACGAAACTGCATTTTTTTTAAACTAACTGTGTAACGGTAGACCTTTCTGACCTCAAGTGATCCAGACACGTACCTAAAGTGAGGGTCAACGTTGGACTGCTGCACATCTTTTGTCTCACCATGCATCGCCCGAAACCCATCGACTAACAATCGCGTGGACAGGGATTTTTTTCAAATAAGTGGCATTATTTGTATGTGCACCTTGTCACTGTTGCATGTTTTTTGTCGAGTCTTTCTTACTATCTCCAATTTAAATCTAAATGTTCTGTGTTCCATGTGCCATGCGGGAAGGTTGGGAGGAGACCTACGTGGGGTACATCCCAGTTTCCCACCAGGGCTCACGTTAGGCGTTCTTTATGGAATTTTGCAGATTTCGGTCCACTGTGCTTGGTTGTCTGTGACAACTTATTGTTTAGACGTGACGTGCAGTTTTTATTGTTGTTATTGTAATATTCTTCTGTGCCTTAGTTTCATGATTGACTTTGTTTGTAATTGTCATTCTCCATCTTGCTATCCCTGATTTCTATACAAATTTTCTATTTATACCCTATGCTGTTGCTTGTCTCGTCTCTTCTTTTTCGCAGTGTCATTGCATTTTTTGCAATATTTTTTTCTTTAGTTCTGCTTTATTCTTTTTTTGATTCTGCGAACGTTTTCATTTGTACTTTAATGTCGTCTTTGTATCAGTTGGTCTCTGTATCTTCTTCATATATTTACTATCTTATATGCTCTATTATTTTTCTCTAGTGCATGATTTATTGCTTCATTATTAATTATATAGTAATATAAGCATTCCCATAATTAAGAGGAATTTAAACATAGGTTCATTGGACAAGGACCTATCACACATTAATTGGGTAATACTTGTAATTTCTTAAAGAACTATTTAACTGGGTGAGTTGGCAACTCATATAATTCTACAAGATGTCTAAATTGGACTATTTTATCAAGCAAGGAAAGGCGCTTGGTATGGACCCTGATAAGTTAAAGCAATTCGCTACCACTGAATATGCGAAAGCCCAAAAACAGTAATTAAAGAAATTTCAGATGGAGGAACGAAAACGTCAGATGGACGCGGAGGAAAAGAAACCAGATGGAAGCTGATAAACAGAAACTTCAGATGGAATCTGAAAAATATAAACAGCAGATGGACGCTGAAGCACATAAAATGCAATTAGAAGCTACTGAAAACTAAAACCGTAGACTTCATGAACAAAAATTATTGTCTTTGGAACTTGAGAAGATTAAATTTATGAATGGTAATAATGCACACAATGCTCCTGATGCTCAAGCAACCACACATAAGAACCATTCTGGTTCTTACAAGATCAGATTACCTCCATTTAAACCTACTTCCGGCGATATCCTATTCCATCTGAATAGATTCGAAGCCATACGTGAGTCTCATAATATAGATAAATCAGAATATTGTACACGACTTACGGAACTTCTCACAGGAGAAGCTTTGGCAGCTATTTGTATGGTGGAAGGACCTAACAAAAATGACTACAATACTCTCAGTAGTATTCTGTTAAAAAAATACTAACTTGATGAAGAGGATTATCGGCTCCGTTTTAAAACCATAATACCAGATAATGGAAAGGGCTTCTCGGAATTCACTGCAAATATACGTCTCACATTTTCTCGCTGGGTTGAGCTTTCCAAAATAGAGCACACTTATGAAGCCCTTATGGAATTAATGCTCCGTGATAAAGTTATGTCGTCAGTCAACCCATTATTTCTCTCGTTCCTACATGAGCGAAGGCCGGCTAACATGACAATTACTGACGAAATCGGTCGTCAATATTTAACCGCACATCCAAACATGTCTGTTAGCAACTCTATTGTCAGAGAAGCTTTACCAGTGGCATCAGCAATGCCTTACAATAATAACTTGCGACATAGGTCACAAAGTACTGATCGTAACTTTGGTAGGGGATATTAACGAAATTTCAGATCTTACCAAGGGAATCAATTCCGTAGCAATTCTTCTGCTCCGAGGGACTGGCGACAATATAATGAACCTCAACATTTTAATGAAAATAATTCAGGAAATTGTAGACGTGATAACCACGCTAATAATTGGCGACCTTATGGCAATTCTCATGGAAGCCAACATAATTCAGGTAATGGACATTTCAATTAAAGGGAAAGTAGATCTCGTAATCTTTCTAATTGGGGTTCTAATCTTAACAAAGCTCCCAATAGAGAAAATAGCCATGATCGATCGCGATATAGAGGTAGATCTCTAAATAATGATAGATCTATTCGACATGCTAACTCAGCTCAACATGAGCCTCAAGTGATATTAAATCAGGGTGACACAATCGTGCATCACAGTGCCCTGAGTGCACGACTTTACTTCAGCCTGCAGCAGTTACTACCTTAAGTTGCGGCCATCCTCTACCGACTCTTCCAGCCTTGTCTGCTCATGATGGAACAGGTTCTCTTACACTACACAAGTGGTTTGTAAACAATATACCGGTTTCTGTACTCCACGATTCTGGATGCACGACGGTTTATATTCGTCAGTCACTAGTTCCCCCATCTTGTGCTACAGGTAATGTCGTAAAATGTGTGACATTCGGGGGAACAGTTGGTTGAGACGTTTCCAACTGCCATTGTCCACATTGCCATCCCATTTGTTTACGGGGTATATAAACGTATGCATGCTCCCGAATCCGATCGCAGATTTTGTCGTCGGACAAATCCACGGGTTAAAGGTGTGTACTGCAGTACAAATTGCTGCTTGGGAACAGCAACATCACCTTCCTGCTGCCACATTTACGACTAAGGTTCAATCTTATCCCCAGATACGTTCTGCTAATGTAGTGGGATATTGCAGTACTAATAATACTGTTGTTCATTATACCAATTTTGGTGCTTCTTTGAGCCCACGACGTCATACTTCAGTATATTCGTTGCTCAAATTATAGTTCTTCTTTGAGTAGAATTAAGGAGGAAGATCCCCCTGTCTTGTCTGACACACATGCCAATTTTATTACAACGGCTGAATCTACATCCAGTCACGTTGTTTGCAACTGCTTTTATGCAATGAATAGTGTTTTCTTTGCCAAATGTACGGACTTAGTGAATTTATTTATCTTGTGGGTATATTTACCTTTCTTATTGGTCCGGTTAGCTCAGTACCTTCTTGGTCTACGAATGTTTGTCGTACTCACTGCTTTACTTTTAAACTTCGACGCGTATCCAAATTCATTCATGCCTGGTTTAGCGTCTGTATTGCATTTCTCATGTTTCTTTCCTTGACCAGTACACAGGCTTTGATATCATTTCAACCTTTTAGAGATATGCCTTTGTCAACTGAGTTTCCTTTGTCATACACGACAACTCGGATAGTCAACCATCTTCTTCTTCTTCTTTGATCCATAACCGCCAACCGTCAAAGCAGTCAGCAGCCATCACGCCTGGTGGCGTCTTGTAGGGCAGCAACAAATTGATTCCACTTTGCTCGGTTGGCGGCCATCCTTCGTACAGTGCCCCAACTGTAGTTCATTCTTTAACCATCAGTCAACCATCGTTACACTCTTATCGATTTTCCTTTTGACGTCGGTATCATTTGTATGCTCATGACTTCTCTGTACGTCATTTCGCACACTCAGCTGATCATTTCGTGCTGTCGTTTGTGCCTATATGTTATGCAGCACATTGTTCTCAGCGCGTGTTACTTATTATTCTGTTCTCTTACGCAGACAATGCTGTCGTCCCATATCGTTCTTCGTTTCATCTCTGTCTTGGTTACTATCTCTGCTACCCTTTCTCGTTTGTTGAAGAAAGGTTCGCCTAACATATTACAGTGGTCACAAGTTTGCCAGGCCACTTTAGATAAAATTAAGTTATTATTTTCATCTTCTCATATTTTACGGTTACCAAACAAAGATGTTCCTTTTATTACACGCAGTGACGCCTCCATGATGGGAACCAGAGCTTCGCTGATGCAGAACTTTTCAGGAACTCTACACCCAGTAATGTACGTATCCCGGAAGTTGACTACAGCTGAACAATGCGACTCTGTGGTAGACCGTGAACTGCTTGCCATGGTCTGGTCAATACTGAAGCTGCAAAGTATTTACTTGGCGCCAAATTTATAGTTGATACTGACAAGCGGGCGCTTACTGCAATCATGAATAAGGACTTAAAGAATTCAAAATCTGCGCGTTATGCTATCGCTTTGCAACCATTTAACTTCACCATTCAAGACATCCGAGGTTCCGACAACGTAATGGCAGACCTCCTGTCAATGTCCACAAGAATCTCCCGAGCCGCTGAACCACTACACTCAGTGACTCGTGTACCACCATTATGCTGCTACTTTACTTGGTTCTACCAGAAGTGTTTGATGTCACATATTACAACATTTCGCTTGATGAACTCATTTATGAATTTTATTATTTATATTCTCCTTTAAGTGACTTTATTTCATCAACATTACATAACTAGTTTTGGTGACAATATTTAATCTTTCCTTGTGATATTAGCGGTGACTGACTTATAAGCAGTGATTGACCTATTAGCAGTGATTGACTTATTAGTAGTGATTGACTTATTAGCTGTGATTGACTTATTAGCACATTATTATATCAAGTGATTGAGTAAGGACTTTTTTGCTTACTTTGAACATTAGGACAATTTTTCCTTAATTCTTTATCAGAGTTTGCCTTGATTCCCATGACATGTTTACATTGCTTAGTCCACACATTTCTCTGTGCATTTACAGCACCTTTTTTGTGTGTTAGCACTACATTAGCGCCTGATTTGTACGCGTAGTTATTTAATGATCCCATAATTAGCACTTGTTAGTTTAAAAAGTCTACTTAGGATTTATTTCATCACTCTCCACTTTTAGGATGTGTTGTAGAAGCTCTGTATAGCATAAATCAGAGGTGCTGGAATTCTTCCGTGCCAAAGAGTCCCAAAGTTTGCTCCATGGGACCTTGACAAACGCCTTTTCCAGATCTAAGAAACAAAAGATGCATCTCACTCTTATGCTCAAGGATCTTTGCACTCAACTGTCTGAGTGTGAAGATTAGGTCTTGAGTACTTCGATTTGCTCGGAAGCCACACTGGACCTCGTCCATTTGGGGCTCTGCTAGGCGTCTTAGTTTCTGCTCCAGGATTCTAGAGTAGATTTTACCACAAACACTGAGAAGGGATATGCCTCTATGGTTTCCACATTGTCCGTTGTCACCCTTTTTTGAAAATTGGTGTTATGATAGCAATTATGCCTCTATGGTTTCCACATTGTCCGCTGTCACCCTTTTTTTGAAAATTGGTGTTATGATGGCAATCTCCCAATCTTTTGGTATGGTCTTGTTGCACCAAACTGCCTGTAGGACCTCAGGAGTAATAGGTCACCTGCTGCTCCCATGTACTAAACCATTTCTGGTGTTATACCATCATGCCCTGCTGCTTTGATCATCTTGATTTTCTCCAGTGCTGCCTTCAGTTCTTCCATCTTTATGCCATCTTCACCACCATTGGTTTTCTCTTCTATGCTAGTGGTTATCATTTCTGGTGCTTGGCCTTTCTCACCATCAAGGAGCTCTGAGAATCATTCTTTCCATTTCTTCCTTTGGGGCAGAAAGCAATTTGCATTGCGTGTCCTTTATAAGTAGAGGGCGCTTTTTTCCTTCCTCGTGTTTATAGGGTCTAGCAGAACAATTTCTGGTTTTCTTGTGCATCTTTTTCTAGCTTTTCTCCAAATTCTTCGCAGGACTTCTGTTTTGCTGCTAGCACCTTGTTCTTTAGAGCAACTCCGGGAAGGTTAAGGCGGCCGGCATGATGCTGATCACATCACCCCTAGTGTGCCGACGGTCAAGAAAAAAATGGGCCTAACACCATATTCCCAATATGCCTCAATAGGCGTATAACGGGATCCTTTACCTTTTTTTTTAAACCTTGTGTGGCGATGATTGTTGGAACGTTTTTCGTCTATGTATTTATTTTCTAATGCATGGGAAATAACTCATGTATTGTAGTCACTTTTTTATTTCTACTAGTTGTCTAATCGTGTGACGATAATTGCCGATAGTTTGTGTGAACGATTTTGAGTCATGTCCATGTACGGAGCGCTCAGGTCGTCAGTTCTTAGAAACAGTTGGCAATCGCAATGTTTCAAGATTCATTTCCTTATTAGGTTCGAATCTGTACGATTGTTCTCCAGAATATTCTTTGGTTCGTAAGTTGGCTGAACACCGTTCGAGTCGCGCTGGTCTGCGCATGTCTGGTCTTGATCGTTTTTTGCACGGGTTCCGCCCCGACATTGAGAGTGCAGATAGATTCGTGATAAGCAAGACGTTTTTTGGTTTGCCAGCCTCTGTGCTTAAACTGTTCAGGAAATAATGTCCTATTCATATTGTTCCTTTGGAGATGATATATCTGTGGTGATTCTAAGTGCTTGGAAGCCTGTGAGTTATATGTTTATTTCCTGAAGTAAAGGTAATGACATTTTTTGACACTTATCGATATCTTTCGAGATTGACATTTTGTTTGTAGCCCGATTATAGAAGGGTCTACGCTATGAGAATTTTTTCGTCAGCTCACGAATCACGTTCGCTGTTACTGCATCGAGGGATGCATGTCCTAAGAACTATCTGCCTGCTAAACTGTACTGCTTGTTCCAGATTTGATATCTTGGATAACTAAAGGAACTTGGAGGATATTTTGAGGACTTAAGAAGATGTGTCTGTCCTACTGAAGTCAACTAAAGGGACTTAGACTTAGTCTCCTATTTGTTACTTTGCTGCTAGTATGGAAAGGGATGAAGTTTTATTTCTGCCTGACTACGTCTATGGCTGATTATGATGCATTCACATAAATATGATTCATCCTTATTATGATGCCGTCTACCGTCCAGTATTGTATGAACTATGTGATGTAACAATGACTGTTGATTGTATCGATGATGTACCTACTTGTTTATGTCTACGCATTTTCGTCAACGTGGCGTCTTCATTAAATAATATAAACGTCACAAGGATTTTACAACATTCATTGACTCCATACGTCGTGATTTGGTGTGACGTTCCTGTTGGAACTGTACCTATATGACTGTGCAACTATTTTACACATGTACACCAGTCCTAAGTCTACACCATACTTTAAGTGCCAGCACTACTTGCCCTTGGCAACAGAAGTTATATCATCACACAACATTTGGACCTTCTACATATTTGGTGGCCAGTCCAAAGGCATTCGATAAGCCCACCACATCTCAACATTGATTTGGTGAGCAGACTCGGGGTCCCTTACCCATTACATTCAAGACTACAAGTCAACAAACTACAAGACATCAACAAAGAATTTTGAAACTACTCGGCGTTGCCCGGTAAATGTGGAAATTACATCTTTTTGCCATAAGCAAGAAATTTGACAGTACCCGGCGTTGTTACATAATGCCGGATATCACAGACTGTTGCTGTCTTTAACTCAAGTGAAGCCACTCGCTGCTGTCAAGGTGCGAAGGTGCTGTCGTTGTATGAAGGTCAAGTGCCGGTTGTTTCGAGTTCGTTTTCAGAAGGCCAAGTACCGAATTCAAACATATTTACTATAGGATTCAGAAGGACAAGTGCCGAAACAACACTACATTCAATATATCAGAAGCTCAAGTACCATCGTCTTGACAGTTTTGGAACAGTCCAGATGTACCATCATCGTTGGATCTTCATACCTTAGGACGCTGATTGTCATCTGTTTTTTCTGCTGTGCTGACGTTAGATTACCTTAAGTTAAGTGGCCTGTTTTGTTTGTGAACTGTGCCCTTATACTTCTACGGAGTCTTCTGTGTTTCATCTCATTCTTTTGTCATATTGTTATATGTTATATGTTTATATGTTATTTGTATATTTATATTTATATATTTATGTTTCTGCGGGTTTCGGTTGGACGGTGTCTCCCTTAGATCATACCACGTCATAGAGGTTGTCTATCGTGAGCGTTTTCTATAGGGTGTGCAAATTTCCGATACTGGAATATCCAAAGCGACTTCTGTTGCTATTTTTTGTTAGTTGTGATGACATGTTTTCGTTATTTTTCGCACTCTTTAGTTTTGTTTTGATTTGTTTGTATTTGCTAGCCTACTCTTTCCTATTGTTTAGTTTCATACACCATTTTTGTTTATACACTGTGGTGTCGTGTATTTGTATTATCTTCTCGCAGATATCATCACATTTTTTGTGATATTTTTTTACTTTTCGCTTTATTTTTTGTTGATTTCTGCGAATGTTTTCGTATTGTTGCTAAACCTTTGTTATTGTTTACATTGGTATTGTTTACATTGTTAATGTTTACATTGTCATTGTTTACATTGTTAATGTTTACATTGTTAGTGTTTACATGGTTGATGTTTACATGGTAGTTGTGTTTACATAGTCATTGGTTACATTAATGGTAATTGAATAATGGATTATGCTAATGCACTACTACTACACTGATGATAAATAAATGATGAATAGTATTGTGCACTGTAGTGAAATTGACAGAGATACAACGGTAAAATACCTCCAAAGATAACATTTAAGGATAAAAACATAATGCGTAGGCTGCTGAAGTACATGATCGCCTAGACCGCGGGTCATCATCCTCCATAATAATTGACTTGCTAGACAGGAGGGGAACGGCGGATCAAAAAGGAAAAAAATATGACTGGAAAGGCTAGGAGACGCAATTGGGGGGATGGAGGAAAGAAAAAAAATCACGTCCCCCAAATTGACACGAGGTACGGAATTGGACGTTTTGCGATAACAAGCCCTTGATTTGAATTCAGCGGCTAAACGCAGATGTTAGGAATATTACAAAAATTAAAAAGTAACTTTTCTTTAATATTAATGTTAGGAATATAAAAATTAGCTGGCCGGATGGCCTATTCTGAGCAGTGAACTAATATGGTCTTAATTTTACAGACGGATAGATAATATTGAAGATAATGACAAAAGACAGTGTTGTTCACATCATCGCTAGACTGTATTGAATCTAAAAGTGTCGCAATTTGCACACAAAACCACGACCTTGGACGCAGGTGTTCAAATTTACTTAGTATGGGGGAGAGGGTTTTTGAGCGGTAGCTGTGTCTAAATATAACTTTTATCGACAAAATTTTGGAGGGGAGAGAAAGGTTGGTTCAAAAATCAAGCACATTTTTGTCGAAACACAACTAGATACCGACAGTGTAACAGATAACCATCCATTCTTGCCTGCATCATGACTGAAATGACTTTAGTGTAGGAATTTGAATTTAAAGTAAAACTAGGCAGTGATTGGCCACAGACAATCATATTATTAGCGCTCAGAGCGCATTTGGGGCCATTCTTCAACAGTTGTTCAGTGATAGACACAGATTTTAAAGTGTGGTGATTTCCATATGAAAGAAAGTGAAAGAAAGTTAGGGACGCCATACTATAGCCAGCAGCTCAGCTGAGTTTTGCTAGCAATTCTGTGTTATTTATTCATAATCTGGTAAGATTGAAATTATTTCCTTATATATATTTTGAATATTGTTTCATGTTCGAGTGATTTGATACTGCCATATCAAAATCTAGCCTTACAAACTAGTAGGGATTTGCTCTGGACCCCCCGCCCAAGTCAGGGTCTAGGGACCAACAATGTACATTGAGAATAATGGAACATATTACCTATCCTCTTTTAGGGTAGACAACTAATAAATATTTTTCAGAACCTATAGTCTGGGAGGATCTAGCTGATGTAAAACCACCATGGTAAATGTGCTGTTTGGTCAGAGAGATCTGACCTGTCTGTATGATGTGGTTGTTGTGTCAGTGTTGTGTCCAGACGTGGGTAGAGAATAGATTTTGACACATGGCCCATACTTTGATTGCAGAGCTGCGAGTTTCTGTTGTCAACAAAGCAGTGACTATTCAGTTGGTGACTTTACTCGAGTGTATCTGTGCAGTACTTGTGACAGAGACCACCATTATTGCCCGCCAGCACGGAGAGGTGGGACCATCAGTTTTCAGCACCAGAGCTACAAATATAAGATGAGTGAGCCTCTGGTCTGCTGGACATTCACCAAAGTTGTGTAGTTACTAATACCCCATAAAAAATTCCCACCATTTTCTGGACACTGGGTAGTCAATATAGACAGGTGTGATGAGGCCACCCCAACAGCACAAACAGTACATATCCTCCCAAGTAGATGACTACTAGAACATTTTAATAAAACTAACTAGTATAGTACATATATATGTACACTATTGCATTTATGATATAATATTCCATGCATTTCTTTCATAATCTCTAAATCTTTTTAAGTTCTGGTCAACCTAAAAAATTGATCCAGAACAAAATAAATGTAATATAATTTTATCAAAAAATTTTACACACGTGAGTTAGTTCAGTGTATTTTAACATTTGTTAATATTATTAGTCTTCTTAATTATTTGTGGGTGTATTTAGAAACTATCACACCACACTACACATCATTACCCTAGACACTTTACGTAGCCACATTCCTTAAAAAAAAAAAATTAAGTGTGAGGTCGTAGTGGTAGCAAGAAAGGCCTTCTGACAATTCACAACTACATTTTATCTCAGGAGCCTTCACAGCTGGCCTCATACAATTACATTTAGTAATATCACCATCATACAATACCATCAAACACCACTACATACACTATTGAATGGGAAGTGCACCTATGATCAAGAGTTGATTGATGATATTTCAACAAGGTCTATACACAAGTTCTTTAATATAAGACTTGTTTCCCATAGAGATTGGGATGATAATATAGTGTTGTGTGTAAGCAAGTGCTTCATTTAAGACTTGTTATAATTAAATTTGAAATAAGATAATTAATTATTTCAGGTTGTGGACTCATATTATTACTCATCATGTCTACATTTGAGCATTTTATTGAGCAGGGTAAATTGCTTGGGAAGACTGGTGATAAGTTAGAAGAATTTGCGACTTCTCAATATGCCAAGGTATTGAAGTCGGAGGAAAAGAAAATGAAGGAACTAACTGAACAAAAGAAAATAGATGCTGAGAATTTAAAACTGCAGATGCAAGTTGATGAAAAGAGATACCAAACGGAAATGGAAAAACAAAAAAGAGAAGCAGAAGCTGAGAATAAAAGGCTTGAAAAAGAAGCTGACAATAAAAGACTTGAAAAAGAAGCTGAGAATAAAAGACTTGAAAAAGAAGCTGACAATAAAAGACTAGAAATAGAGACTGAAAATAAGAGACTTCAGGTTGAGGCTGAGGAAAAAAAGTTACAAAGACTGGCTGAGGCTGAAGAAAAAAGTTACAAAGAGAGGTTGATGAGAGAATAGCAAAAATGCAGCATGAAGAAAAACTCTTAGCTTTGGAAGTTGAGAAATTAAAGGTGATGAACATGGGTAATGCTAATGATGCAAATAAGGTCTCAGATAAGACTAATGCAAGCACTTTCAAGCTTAATCTACCACCATTCAATGCTTCCATCGACGATATAACATTCTATCTGGACAGATTTGAAACTTCCTGTAAAGTACATAACATAGATAAATCACTGCATGTTTATCATTTGTCCAAGATACTTAGAGGTGATGCTTTGAGTATGTTAAGCATGGTAGATGAGCCTGACAAGAACAACTATGAGGTTGTCAGGGCTATATTGTTAAAGAAATACCAACTTGACGAAGACGGCTATCGTCTTCAATTTAAAAATATGTTGCCAGAAACTGGAGTGCAATTCTCTGAATTCGTTTCAAAGATACGTCTTACTTTTTCACGTTGGGTGGAGCTGTCTAAGACAGAACATACTTATGAAGGACTTATGGATTTAATACTTAGAGACAAAGTCATGTCTTCTGTCAATGAGTCTTTCCTTGTTTTCCTTCATGAACGTAAACCTAAAACAATAAAAGAAATGGAAGATTTCTGTTGCCAGTATATAACTCACGTAACCATTGGTAACGCTAAAGTAAAAGAAGGTCTGCCAGTTGCTTCGGCAGCACCTTATGGTCAAAACTCTAGTCATAGATTCCAACAAAATTTTGATAGGAAAAGTAACCGTAGTTACGGTCAAAATTATGGAAATCAATTTCAGGGTGATTCTTCTTCGAAGAATTGGAGACGAGCTGACAGTCCTCGTTACTTCCAACCTAATAATTTTAGGCATTTTAGAAGAGGATATGGTAACAGAGGCTTTTCCTCGCGTAGACCTCAAAACAAAACAAATAGATGTTCACATCAATGTGGACATGATAATAATCATGGAAACTGTAGTTCAAAACAGGATAACAGTTATAATAGAGATTCTAATAATTTCAGAGATAATAATAACTCTGATAACTTCAGAGGTAATAAGTCTCCAAGTCGCGGTAGATCTCAATACAAAAAAAAGAGATATCAGCAGGCTAACTCTGCACAACAAGAATCTCAGGGAGCCTGTAATCAGGTTTCTGATAATAAAACCTCTGACGCTGTCACTTGCTCCGCTTTTGACTTTGGGAGAGCAAACAAATGCCCCCAATGCAGTACTTTGTTCGATCCGACTACAATAACTACTTTGAGTTGTGGTCACCCTCTTCCCGCTCTGCCTGCTGCAGTTGCGCATGACGGGAGAGGTTCTCTAATCCTACATAAGGGTCTTGTTAATAATACTCCGGTCTCACTACTTTTCGATTCCGGATGCACCACTATTGGTGTCAGACAATCGCTTGTAGATCCATCCTGTGCTACAGGAAGGGTTATCAAATGTGTCACATTTGGCGGCACTCTAGAGAAATATCCTACTGCTGTAATTCACATTGCCACTCCTTTCTTTACGGGAGATGTGCACGCCTGTCTCTTACCTAATCCTATTGCGGACCTTATTATTGGTCGTATCCACGGAGTTAGGGAATGTACCCCACAGCAGATTGCTGCTTGGGAAGATCATAATATGCAAGCTACCAATGCAGTGGTTATAAGACCACAAGCTCTACAAACACCGCAAACTTCATTGGATAGTGATAATGAAGTTCATAGCCAAGATAGTCACTTGGTTATTTCTCGTGACACTTTCATAAAATTACAAGAAAAAGATTCTACGCTAAAAAAATTCTTCATTCTTGCGAAGAAAGGTGATCCAAATAAGGATACACAAAGAAAATCTTGGATAGCAATGAAAAACGGCGTACTTGTACGTATGTTACAAGACTCGGCTACGTCAGCACATTCGCAAATTCTTGTTCCCAAGAGTATGAGAGTGCAAATATTGCAACATGCTCATGACTCGCAATGTGCTGGACACATGGGATTTTCCCGTACAAAGTCGAGAGTCCTTGCGGCTTTCTTTTGGCCCTTTGTTAACAAGGACATTCGTATATACTGCCGATCATGTCAGGTATGGCAACAGGTCAAATCTAGAGGACCACGACATGCTACGCCTATCCAGGCTGCTGACATCCCTATTCGGCCATTTCAGAAAATGGCCATGGATATTATTGGCCCTTTTAAGATAAAGTCGGCCAGAGGACATCAGTTTATCCTTACATATGTCGATATGTGCACACGTTGGCCAGAGGCTATCCCTCTAAAGAGCATATCAACTACAGATATCGCAGATGCTCTTTGGCTGATATTTTCTCGCTTGGGGTTCCCCAGAGAAATACTATCAGACCATGGCACTCAACTCAAATCTGATACTATGTCTCAAGTAATGTCTACCTTACACATTAAAAGATCTCTCAGTAGCATATATCATCCTATGTCTAATGGGTTAGTTGAGCGTCTGAATAGAACGCTCAAGACTTTGCTTGGTAAGATAACTGAAGATCATCCTCAAGATTGGGACAGGGTTTTACCCGCGGCTCTCTTTGCCTATAGAGAGGTCCCAAACGAACATACAGGATTTTCTCCCTTTGAACTTGTCTTTGGCGCGCGTCCGCGCGGCCCTATGTCTTTGTTACACGATCTCATCACTGCCGATGATATTAGTGATGACACTCAATCCTCATATGAGTATGTCATTGCTCTTAGGCAAAAGATCATTGAGGCATGCAAACTAGCAACTGCTTCATCAGAAATTGCTAAAGAAAAAGCAAGACAGTTTGCTAACAAGAACAGATGTCTACGACAACTTTGTCCAGGTGACAAAGCATTCGTCGTACTCCCCAGTAGGGAAAATAGACTTCTGATTGCATGGAAAGGTCCATATGCAATAGTCTCACGAATTTCTGATGTTGACTATGTGGTCGATATAGATGGAAAGCATAAATCTTTCCATATCAACATGCTGACGGAATTTCATGAGCGTCCAGACTATTTGCTGCCTATTTTCCAGGCAACGGACGAATCTTCTGTACCTCATGGTCATTACTCATCCCTGTCTGTCATACAGGATGAGGAATTTGTTTTTCCGATGTTAATCTCCCTCTTCCAGTGGTTCCACTACATTCCATGGAATCTTGGAAAGATGTCTTCATTTCTCCTAATCTTTCTGTTGATGAACATCGTCAAGTCTCGTCGATGTTACAGACATTTAAGGATGTTCTAACCGACATCCCTGGTCACACGCATGTCATAGAACATGACATAATTCTTACCGACAATAATCCTATTATGGTTAGGCCTTATTCTATCCCTATACACTTTCAGTCGCAAGTGGAAAAGGAATTGGATGAAATGATTCAATTAAATATAATTGAACCATCGACTTCACCATATTCTTCTTCCATGGTTATTGTCCGGAAGAAGGATAAGAACATACGAATTTGCGATGACTATCGCAAATTAAATCAAGTCACAAAGTTCGATGCTGAACCTATGCCTTTACTGGAAGATCTACTTATTAGACTTTCTAATTCTAGATTCTTCACTAAACTTGACTTGTCTAAAGGTTATTGGCAAGTGCCTTTAGCAGATCATGCCAAACCTCTTACTGCTTTCTCAACACCTAGGGGTCTATTTCAATGGAATGTTATGCCTTTCGGTCTTATGAACGCCCCTGCTACTTTCGTTCGCATGATGCGTCGAATTCTTTCTCATCGTTCAGATGTCATCGCATACTTAGATGATATCTGTCTCTTCAGTGATTCCTGGGAAGATCACTATTTGGGTTTATATGACCTACTGTCCACTCTACGTGAGTTTAATTTGACAGCAAAACCCTTTAAAGCCTATATTGGTTTTGGTGAAATCTCTTTCCTGGGTCATCGTGTTGGTCATGGTCTCTTGAAGACAGAAGGCCACAATACTTCGAAAATATTGAACATCTCTGTATCTAAAACGAAGAAACAAGTCCGTAGTCTCTTGGGTTTAATTCAATTCTATGGGAGATTCATCCCGAATCTATCTTCGATCATGACACCTCTCTCAACTTTGTTGAAGAAAGGGTCGCCTAATCTTTTTCGTTGGTCTCAGGAATGTCAATCTTCCTTAGACCAGATCAAGAATATATTTTCTTCTCCTCCCATCCTAAGATTACCTACTCTTGATAGGACTTTTGTTCTTCGAAGTGATGCTTCATCCACTGGGATCGGAGCAGCACTTATGCAGGAATATTCAGAAATTCCGCATCCTGTTATGTACATTTCTAGAAAGCTAAATGCGGCAGAGAGGAACTACTCGGTTTTAGACCGTGAATTGTTGGCTATGGTTTGGACAATTCTCAAACTACAAAGATTCCTCCTGGGCGCACATTTCATTCTAGAAACTGATCAAAAAGCTCTTACAGCTATTCAGACTAAGAACTTGAAGAGTTCGAGATCAACTCGATATGCTATTGCTCTTCAACCTTTTCACTTCACGGTACGAGCTATCCGTGGTTCGGATAATGTGATGGCTGACATTCTGTCTAGATGCCCACATGATTCCAACTAATACTTCTGTCCTATATTCCTATATATATTACAGAGTAATAACACAGCTATATTACTACAATGCATTAGCACATCTGTCCTCACTTTAGGTGAACACATACTATTGTGCTTTGGTATCATCTTCTTCTGTTCCCATCTTTAATATAAGGAGAAGACTGAGTAGTTAATATAAGGGCCGAAAGTTTACTCGGCCACAATTGTTAATAATAATGTATTGTATAGTATGAAACTTAATGGCTATTAAATAGAATTATATTGGTTGTTTTTTCTCAGCATGTTATTGTTGATCTGAGAAGCTACCTTTCTGTTGTCAAACATGGAGAGTTCCCACTTTATTTGCTTACCTTAGGAACGACGGGAGATGAGTCCTGGATCTTCATGTAGTTAATTTCATTATATACTCATATTATTACACGTTTTGGATAATGTACTATTTACTATTTACTATCAGATGTGTACATCCATTCTAAAGCGGTATTAGAGTATGACACCGCAATTTGATTATGATAGTATTGCACTTGCATATGTATGTTGTACTTACATGCTAACGTAGTGTGTGTTGGTGGCACTTCCCCGATATATATTTTGAATCAGATTTTTTATATGTTGAGAAATATTCTCACCAGACACTCTATGTGTCAATTTAGCCTCATAGTAGGCAATTTAATCCATTATCCGCGCATAATTTGTGCGTTGTTAGGCCGCTTTTGGCTTTACTTTTGGATATTAACCACAAAAAAAAAAAAAAATGTTGCACATTTTTTTTTTATCGGGAGGGTGCAGTAATGTTGCGATGATTGTTGCAACGTTTTTTGTCTATGTATTTATTTTCTAATGCATGGGAAATAACTCATGTATTGTAGTCACTTTTTTATTTCTACTAGTTGTGTAATCGTGTGACGATAGTTGCCGATAGTTTGTGTGAACGATTTTGAGTCATGTCCATATACGGAGCGCTCAGGTCGTCAGTTCTTAGAAACAGTTGGCAATCGCAATGTTTCAAGATTCATTTCCTTATTAGGTTCGAATCTGTACGATTGTTCTCCAGAATATTCTATGGTTCGTAAGTTGGCTGAACACCGTTCGAGTCACGCTTGTCTGCGCATGTCTGGTCTTGATCGTTTTTTGCACGGGTTCCGCCCCGACATTGAGAGTGCAGATAGATTCGTGATAAACAAGACGTTTTTGGTTTGCCAGCGTCTGTGCTTAAACTGTTCAGGAAATAATGTCCTATTCATATTGTTCCTTTGGAGATGATATATCTGTGGTGATTGTAAGTGCTTGGAAGCCTGTGAGTTATATGTTTATTTTCTGAAGTAAAGGTAATGACATTTTTTGACACTTATCGATATCTTTCGAGATTGACATTTTGTTTGTAGCCCGATTATAGAAGGGTCTACGCTATGAGACTTTTTTCGTCAGCTCACGAATCACGTTCGCTGTTACTGCATCGATGGATACATGTCCTAAGAACTATCTGCCTGCTAAACTGTACTGCTTGTTCCAGATTTGATATCTTGGATAACTAAAGGAACTTGGAGGATATTTTGAGGACTTAAGAAGATGTGTCTGTCCTACTGAAGTCAACTAAAGGGACTTAGACTTAGTCTCCTATTTGTTACTTTGCTGCTAGTACGGAAAGAGATGAAGTTTTATTTATGCCTGACTACGTCTATGGCTGATTATGATGCATTCACATAAATATGATTCATCCTTATTATGATGCCGTCTACCGTCCAGTATTGTATGAACTATGTGATGTAACAATGACTGTTGATTGTATCGATGATGTACCTACTTGTTTATGTCTACGCATTTTCGTCAACGTGGCGTCTTCATTAAATAATATAAACGTCACAAGGATTTTACAACATTCATTGACTCCATACGTCGTGATTTGGTGTGACGTTCCTGTTGGAACTGTACCTGTATGACTGTGCAACTATTTTACACATGTACACCAGTCCTAAGTCTACACCATACCTTAAGTGCCAGCACTACTTGCCCTTGGCAACAGAAGTTATATCATCACACAACATTCGGACCTTCTACATATTTGGTGGCCAGTCCAAAGGCATTCGATAAGCCCACCACATCTCAACATTGATTTGGTGAGCAGACTCGGGGTCCCTTACCCATTACATTCAAGACTACAAGTCAACAAACTACAAGACATCAACAAAGAATTTGGAAACTACTCGGCGTTGCCCGGTAAATGTGGAAATTACATCTTTTTGCCATAAGCAAGAAATTTGACAGTACCCGGCGTTGTTACATAATGCCGGATATCACAGACTGTTGCTGTCTTTAACTCAAGTGAAGCCACTCGCTGCTGTCAAGGTGCCAAGGTGCTGTCGTTGTATGAAGGTCAAGTGCCGGTTGTTTCGAGTTCGTTTTCAGAAGGCCAAGTACCGAATTCAAACATATTTACTATAGGATTCAGAAGGACAAGTGCCGAAACAACACTACATTCAATATATCAGAAGCTCAAGTACCATCGTCTTGACAGTTTTGGAACAGTTCAGATGTACCATCATCGTTGGATCTTCATTCCTTAGGACGCTGATTGTCATCTTTTTTTCTGCTGTGCTGACGTTGGATTACCTTAAGTTAAGTGGCCTGTTTTGTTTGCGAACTGTGCCCTTATACTTCTACTGAGTCTTCTGTGTTTCATCTCATTCTTTTGTCATATTGATATATGGTATATGTTTATATGTTATTTGTATATTTATATTTATATATTTATGTTTCTGCGGGTTTCGGTTGGGCGGTGTCTCCCTTAGATCATACCACGTCATAGAGGTTGTCTATCGTGAGCGTTTTCTATAGGATGTGCAAATTTCCGATACTGGAATTTGCAAAGCGACTTCTGTTGCTATTTTTCGTTAATTGTGATCACATGTGTTAGTATTGTTTTCGTTATTTTTCGCACTCTTTAGTTTTCTTTTGATTTGTTTGTATTTGCTAGCCTACTCTTTCCTATTGTTTAGTTTCATACACCATTTTTGTTTATACACTGTGGTGTCGTGTATTTGTATTATCTTCTCGCAGATATCATCACATTTTTTGTGATATTTCTTTACTTTTCGCTTTATTTTTTGTTGATTTCTGCGAATGTTTTCGTATTGTTGCTAAACCTTTGTTATTGTTTACATTGGTATTGTTTACATTGTTAATGTTTACATTGTCATTGTTTACATTGTTAATGTTTACATTGTTAGTGTTTACATGGTTGATATTTACATGGTAGTTGTGTTTACATAGTCATTGGTTACAGTTATGGTAATTGAATAATGGATTATGCTAATGCACTACTACTACACTGATGATAAATAAATGATGAATAGTATTGTGCACTATTGAATGGGAAGTGCACCTATGATCAAGAGTTGATTGATGATATTTCAACAAGGTCTATACACAAGTTCTTTAATATAAGACTTGTTTCCCATAGAGATTGGGATGATAATATAGTGTTGTGTGTAAGCAAGTGCTTCATTTAAGACTTGTTATAATTAAATTTGAAATAAGATAAATAATTATTTCAGGTTGTGGACTCATATTATTACTCATCATGTCTACATTTGAGCACTTTATTGAGCAGGGTAAATTGCTTGGGAAGACTGGTGATAAGTTAGAAGAATTTGCGACTTCTCAATATGCCAAGGTATTGAAGTCGGAGGAAAAGAAAATAAAGGAACTAACTGAACAAAAGAAAATAGATGCTGAGAATTTAAAACTGCAGATGCAAGTTGATGAAAAGAGATACCAAACGGAAATGGAAAAACAAAAAAGAGAAGCAGAAGCTGAGAATAAAAGGCTTGAAAAAGAAGCTGACAATAAAAGACTAGAAATAGAGACTGAAAATAAGAGACTTCAGGTTGAGGCTGAGGAAAAAAAGTTACAAAGACAGGCTGAGGCTGAAGAAAAAAAGTTACAAAGAGAGGCTGATGAGAGAATAGCAAAAATGCAGCATGAAGAAAAACTCTTAGCTTTGGAAGTTGAGAAATTAAAGGTGATGAACATGGGTAATGCTAATGATGCAAATAAGGTCTCAGATAAGACTAATGCAAGCACTTTCAAGCTTAATCTACCACCATTCAATGCTTCCATCGACGATATAACATTCTATCTGGACAGATTTGAAACTTCCTGTAAAGTACATAACATAGATAAATCACTGCATGTTTATCATTTGTCCAAGATACTTAGAGTTGATGCTTTGAGTATGTTAAGCATGGTAGATGAGCCTGACAAGAACAACTATGAGGTTGTCAGGGCTATATTGTTAAAGAAATACCAACTTGACGAAGACGGCTATCGTCTTCAATTTAAAAATATGTTGCCAGAAACTGGAGTGCAATTCTCTGAATTCGTTTCAAAGATACGTCTTACTTTTTCACGTTGGGTGGAGCTGTCTAAGACAGAACATACTTATGAAGGACTTATGGATTTAATAGTTAGAGACAAAGTCATGTCTTCTGTCAATGAATCTTTCCTTGCTTTCCTTCATGAACGTAAACCTAAAACAATAAAAGAAATGGAAGATTTCTGTTGCCAGTATATAACTGCGCATCCTCACGTAACCATTGGTAACGCTAAAGTAAAAGAAGGTCTGCCAGTTGCTTCGGCAGCACCTTATGGTCAAAACTCTAGTCATAGATTCCAACAAAATTTTGATAGGAAAAGTAACCGTAGTTACGGTCAAAATTATGGAAATCAATTTCAGGGTGATTCTTCTTCGAAGAATTGGAGACGAGCTGACAGTCCTCGTTACTTCCAACCTAATAATTTTAGGAATTTTAGAAGAGGATATGGTAACAGAGGCTTTTCCTCGCGTAGACCTCAAAACAAAACAAATAAATGTTCACATCAATGTGGACATGATAATAATCATGGAAACTGTAGTTCAAAACAGGATAACAGTTATAATAGAGATTCTAATAATTTCAGAGATAATAATAACTCTGATAACTTCAGAGGTAATAACAGTCGCGGTAGATCTCAATACAAAAAAAGAGATATCAGCAGACTAACTCTGCACAACAAGAATCTCAGGGAGCCTGTAATCAGGTTTCTGATAATAAAACCTCTGACGCTGTCACTTGCTCCGCTTTTGACTTTGGGAGAGCAAACAAATGCCCCCAATGCAGTACTTTGTTCGAACCGACTACAATAACTACTTTGAGTTGTGGTCACCCTCTTCCCGCTCTGCCTGCTGCAGTTGCGCATGACGGGAGAGGTTCTCTAATCCTACATAAGGGTCTTGTTAATAATACTCCGGTCTCACTACTTTTCGATTCCGGATGCACCACTATTGGTGTCAGACAATCGCTTGTAGATCCATCCTGTGCTACAGGAAGGGTTATCAAATGCGTCACATTTGGCGGCACTCTAGAGAAATATCCTACTGCTGTAATTCACATTGCCACTCCTTTCTTTACGGGAGATGTGCACGCCTGTCTCTTACCTAATCCTATTGCGGACCTTATTATTGGTCGTATCCACGGAGTTAGGGAATGTACCCCACAGCAGATTGCTGCTTGGGAAGATCATAATATGCAAGCTACCAATGCAGTGGTTACAAGACCACAAGCTCTACAAACACCGCAAACTTCATTGGATAGTGATAATGAAGTTCATAGCCAAGATAGTCACTTGGTTATTTCTCGTGACTCGTTCATAAAATTACAAGAAAAAGATTCTACGCTAAAAAAATTCTTCATTCTTGCGAAGAAAGGTGATCCAAATAAAGATACACAAAGAAAATCTTGGATAGCAATGAAAAACGGCGTACTTGTACGTATGGTACAAAACTCGGCTACGTCAGCACATTCGCAAATTCTTGTTCCCAAGAGTATGAGAGTGCAAATATTGCAACATGCTCATGACTCGCAATGTGCTGGACACATGGGATTTTCCCGTACAAAGTCGAGAGTCCTTGCGGCTTTCTTTTGGCCCTTTGTTAACAAGGACATTCGTATATACTGCCGATCATGTCAGGTATGTCAACAGGTCAATTCTAGAGGACCACGACATGCTACGCCTATCCAGGCTGCTGACATCCCTATTCGGCCATTTCAGAAAATGGCCATAGATATTATTGGCCCTTTTAAGATAAAGTCGGTCAGAGGACATCAGTTTATCCTTACATGTGTCGATATGTGCACACGTTGGCCAGAGGCTATCCCTCTAAAGAGCATATTAACTACAGATATCGCAGATGCTCTTTGGCTGATATTTTCTCGCTTGGGGTTCCCCAGAGAAATACTATCAGACCATGGCACTCAACTCATATCTGATACTATGTCTCAAGTAATGTCTACCTTACACATTAAAAGATCTCTCAGTAGCATCTATCATCCTATGTCTAATGGGTTAGTTGAGCGTCTGAATAGAACGCTCAAGACTTTGCTTGGTAAGATAACTGAAGATCATCCTCAAGATTGGGACAGGGTTTTACCCGCGGCTCTCTTTGCCTATAGAGAGGTCCCAAACGAACATACAGGATTTTCTCCCTTTGAACTTGTCTTTGGCGCGCGTCCGCGCGGCCCTATGTCTTTGTTACACGATCTCATCACTGCCGATGATATTAGTGATGACACTCAATCTTCATATGAGTATGTCATTGCTCTTAGGCAAAAGATCATTGAGGCATGCAAACTAGCAACTGCTTCATCAGAAATTGCTAAAGAAAAAGCAAGACAGTTTGCTAACAAGAACAGATGTCTACGACAACTTTGTCCAGGTGACAAAGCATTCGTCGTACTCCTCAGTAGGGAAAATAGACTTCTGATTGCATGGAAAGGTCCATATGCAATAGTCTCACGAATTTCCGATGTTGACTATGTGGTCGATATAGATTTAAAGCATAAAACTTTCCATATCAACATGCTGACGGAATTTCATGAGCGTCCAGACTATTTGCTGCCTATTTTCCAGGCAACGGACGAATCTTCTGTACCTCATGATCATTACACATCCCTGTCTGTCATACAGGATGAGGAATCTGTTTTTTCCGATGTTAATCTCCCTCTTCCAGTGGTTCCACTACATTCCATGGAATCTTGGAAAGATGTCTTCATTTCTCCTAATCTTTCTGTTGATGAACATCGTCAAGTCTCGTCGATGTTACAGACATTTAAGGATGTTCTAACCGACATCCCTGGTCACACGCATGTCATAGAACATGACATAATTCTTACCGACAATAATCATATTAGGGTTAGGCCTTATCCTATCCCTATACACTTTCAGTCTCAAGTGGAAAAGGAATTGGATGAAATGATTCAGTTAAACATAATTGAACCATCTACTTCACCATATTCTTCTTCCATGATTATTGTTCGGAAGAAAGATAAGAACATACGAATTTGCGTTGACTATCGCAAATTAAATCAAGTCACAAAGTTCGATGCTGAACCTATGCCTTTACTGGAAGATCTACTTATTAGACTTTCTAATTCTAGATTCTTCACTAAACTTGACTTGTCTAAAGGTTATTGGCAAGTGCCTTTAGCAGATCATGCCAAACCTCTTACTGCTTTCTCAACACCTAGGGGTCTATTTCAATGGAATGTTATGCCTTTCGGTCTTATGAACGTCCCTGCTACTTTCGTTCGCATGATGCGTCGAATTCTTTCTCATCGTTCAGATGTCATCGCATACTTAGATGATATCTGTCTCTTCAGTGATTCCTGGGAAGATCACTATCTGGGTTTATATGACCTACTGTCCACTCTACGTGAGTTTAATTTGACAGCAAAACCCTCTAAAGCCTATATTGGTTTTGGTGAAATCTCTTTCCTGGGTCATCGTGTTGGTCATGGTCTCTTGAAGACAGAAGACCACAATACTTCGAAAATATTGAACATCTCTGTATCTAAAACGAAGAAACAAGTCCGTAGTCTCTTGAGTTTAATTCAATTCTATGGGAGATTCATCCCGAATCTATCTTCGATCATGACACCTCTCTCAACTTTGTTGAAGAAAGGGTCGCCTAATCTGGTTCGTTGGTCTCAGGAATGTCAATCTTCCTTAGACCAGATCAAGAATATATTTTCTTCTCCTCCCATCCTAAGATTACCTTCTCTTGATAGGACTTTTGTTCTTCGAAGTGATGCTTCATCCACTGGGATCGGAGCAGCACTTATGCAGGAATATTCAGAAATTCTGCATCCTGTTATGTACATTTCTAGAAAGCTAAATGCGGCAGAGAGGAACTACTCGGTTTTAGACCGTGAATTGTTGGCTATGGTTTGGACAATTCTCAAACTACAAAGATTCCTCCTGGGCGCACATTTCATTCTAGAAACTGATCAAAAAGCTCTTACAGCTATTCAGACTAAGAACTTGAAGAGTTCGAGATCAACTCGATATGCTATTGCTCTTCAACCTTTTCACTTCACGGTACGAGCTATCCGTGGTTCGGATAATGTGATGGCTGACATTCTGTCTAGATGCCCACATGATTCCAACTAATACTTCTGTCCTATATTCCTATATATATTACAGAGTAATAACACAGCTATATTACTACAATGCATTATCACATCTGTCCTCACTTTAGGTGAACACATACTATTGTGCTTTGGTATCATCTTCTTCTGTTCCCATCTTTAATATAAGAAGAAGACTGAGTAGTTAACATAAGGGCCGAAAGTTTACTCGGCCACAATTGTTAATAATAATGTATTGTATAGTATGAAACTTAATGGCTATTAAATAGAATTATATTGGTTGTTTTTTCTCAGCATGTTATTGTTGATCTGAGAAGCTACCTTTCTGTTGTCAAACATGGAGAGTTCCCACTTTATTTGCTTACCTTATGAACGACGGGAGATGAGTCCTGGATCTTCATGTAGTTAATTTCATTATATACTCATATTATTACACGTTTTGGATAATGTACTATTTACTATTTACTATCAGATGTGTACATCCATTCTAAAGCGGTATCAGAGTATGACACCGCAATTGGATTATGATAGTATTGCACTTGCATATGTATGTTGTACTTACATGCTAACGTAGTGTGTGTTGGTGGCACCTCACCGATATATATTTTGAATCAGATTTTTTATCTGTTGAGAAATATTCTCACCAGACACTCTATGTGTCAATTTAGCCTCATATTAGGCAATTTAATCCATTATCCGCGCATAATTTGTGCGTTGTTAGGCCGCTTTTGGCTTTACTCTTGGATATTAACCCCAAAAAAAAAATGTTGCACATTTTTTTTTAATCGGGAGGGTGCGGTAATGTTGCGATGATTGTTGCAACGTTTTTTGTCTATGTATTTATTTTCTAATGCATGGGAAATAACTCATGTATTGTAGTCACTTTTTTATTTCTACTAGTTGTCTAATCGTGTGACGATAGTTGCCGATAGTTTGTGTGAACGATTTTGAGTCATGTCCATATTCGGAGCGCTCAGGTCGTCAGTTCTTAGAAACAGTTGGCAATCGCAATGTTTCAAGATTCATTTCCTTATTAGGTTCGAATCTGTACGATTGTTCTCCAGAATATTCTTTGGTTCGTAAGTTGGCTGAACACCGTTCGAGTCGCGCTTGTCTGCGCATGTCTGGTCTTGATCGTTTTTTGCACGGGTTCCGCCCCGACATTGAGAGTGCAGATAGATTCGTGATAAGCAAGACGTTTTTTGGTTTGCCAGCCTCTGTGCTTAAACTGTTCAGGAAATAATGTCCTATTCATATTGTTCCTTTGGAGATGATATATCTGTGGTGATTCTAAGTGCTTGGAAGCCTGTGAGTTATATGTTTATTTCCTGAAGTAAAGGTAATGACATTTTTTGACACTTATCGATATCTTTCGAGATTGACATTTTGTTTGTATCCCGATTATAGAAGGGTCTACGCTATGAGACTTTTTTCGTCAGCTCACGAATCACGTTCGCTGTTACTGCATCGATGGATGCATGTCCTAAGAACTATCTGCCTACTAAACTCTACTGCTCGTTCCAGATTTGATATCTTGGATAACTAAAGGAACTTGGAGGATATTTTGAGGACTTAAGAAGATGTGTCTGTCCTACTGAAGTCAACTAAAGGGACTTAGACTTAGTCTCCTATTTGTTACTTTGCTGCTAGTACGGAAAGGGATGGAGTTTTATTTCTGCCTGACTACGTCTATGGCTGATTATGATGCATTCACATAAATATGATTCATCCTTATTATGATGCCGTCTACCGTCCAGTATTGTATGAACTATGTGATGTAACAATGACTGTTGATTGTATCGATGATGTACCTACTTGTTTATGTCTACGCATTTTCGTCAACGTGGCGTCTTCATTAAATAATATAAACGTCACAAGGATTTTACAACATTCATTGACTCCATACGTCGTGATTTGGTGTGACGTTCCGGTTGGAACTGTACCTGTATGACTGTGCAACTATTTTACACATGTACACCAGTCCTAAGTCTACACCATACTTTAAGTGCCAGCACTACCTGCCCTTGGCAACAGAAGTTATATCATCACACAACATTCGGACCTTCTACACCTTGTTCTTTGCTTCTGTTCTGAGTATCACATATTCTTTATAATTCTCTGCTTTTCGCTCCTAAGTATTGATTCTATGCCATTTCCGTTTCCCTTTTTTTCTTATTAACTTCCTCTGTCCACTAAGGTGTCCTGTTTCTCTTCTTTCCAAGTCGAACTTCACCACATGCTTCTCATTGCTATAGCAATAAGACCCTGATATCTGGCTCTCTCAGCTTGTAAGCCTTATTGCTCATATCTCCTGTTCGTTTTCTTAAGCTTCTTGCGTGATGGTAGGCAATTCCTAGGTCGAGCAACTCTTTCAGTTAACATTTCTTACCTTTGATTATTTAACGTACAATTTATAACCGAACAATATTTTATAAACTAAAATTCACAATTTGCGGAGGGCAACAAGACACTAGCCTGATAACTCTGAGGTAACAAAATAGTAACTTCAAAAATAAAGTTTGCGAGTACGAATATAGTTTCTATAAATCGTTTTGGGAGCCGCTCTGGGGTAATGGTTACCACACTGCGCTGGCGATCAGGTGTTCAAGGTTCAAGCCCGGGCGTAGCATTTGAAGGAGTGTCACCAACCGGGATTTTGACTGAATAACCTGAACGGCTCCCGAAATAAACCCTCTGTGGATGGGAAGGAGCGATGCTCCTGAACGGGTTGGAAGGACAGTCCACAGGCTCCCCAGCCTCACAATGACATGTCATTGGACCGCATGGCTGAAAGCCCAAGTGCCGCTGGTTAAGAAAAAAAAAATATATATATATATATATATAAATCGTTTTCGATATGACTCAAGCCTGCACGTCAGCACACGTGATCACTACGTGCAACTGCTCATATGTAATTGAGGCATACATTCATGAACTAAATCGAGGTCAGCAGCTTACTGTCACAGATGTGTAATGCAGCTAAATGTATTTTCCGGAAATCACGTGTGTTTAGAAAATGGTGACGTTGTTGCCTGTTCACCCACGTACACAGTATTACGAACAAAATCAATAGTTTTTGGGTCAGTTCATAATGCGCATGTTCGGGTAGAGGCCAGGTGACCACTTGTGAGAAAAGTACAGTGTACTAGGTGAGTTAAACAGAGTTTAGCTTTGTGGGTTAGGCGGTTTGTAAATAAGTTAGGTACGTAGAATTTAGTTCAATGAGTAGAGTTTAAAGTGCTCAATTAATTTAAATAGTGTTTAGATCAGAAGGCTACTTTGAATTTGGCTTAGTTACTTAAGCAGAATATAGCTTCCTGCTTTACGTAGTCTGACTTATTTTGAGCTAAGCTTAGTAACCGCCTGATGTGGTGAGGTTCCTAAAAGTGGGCCTGATGTGGTGAAGTTCCTGTAAGTGGGCCTGGTGTAGTGTGGTTCCAACAAATGGGCGTAATGTGGTGAGGTTCATACAAGTGGGCCTGGTGTGATCCTGAAAGTGGGCCTGATGTGGTGAGGTTCCTGTAAGTTGTCCTGATGTGGTGAAGTTCCTGTGAGTGGCCTGATAAGGGAAATTAAAAACACACGCACAAATTCGCACACACACACATAATCACACACACAATCACACACACAATCACACACACATATTTACACACACATAATAACACACACACACACACTTAATCACACACACATAATCACACACACATATAATCACACACACATAATCACACACACATAATCACACACACATAATCACACACACATAATCACACATACATATAATCACACACACATATAATCACACACACATAATCACACACATAATCACACACATAATCACACACACATAATCACACACACACATAATCACGCACACACATAATCACACACACATAGATAAGAAATTGTAGAGAGATGTGAAAGGGATAAATAAGACACGGTAAGACCTTGACCCAATGATACAGGACAGGGGGCGCTGCATGAACTTTATGAAGACCTGTTGTTCATAAGGAGTTCAATCTAAGGGGTAATGCAATCAACCTTTAATTCATTTAATATTCATGGATCAGTTGTGGTCTTGTGTTAATATTTGTTCGAGATTACCTAACAATAAGTTATTTGAGGGGAAGATTGCTTCAGAAAAAAGGTCGGATGGAGTGCTTTAGTAGCATGTTATGAAAGGGGGCGATTGAACCATAGAAGGTTGGGAACCATAGAACTACGATATGTAACATGCGTACAGGTAATGATATTGACTGTAGATCGCTAATACTCTGACCCAGATGTTCAGTAAAGACGACATATCTTTCATGGCAGCTGCACGTGGTCGGTTTTCTGACGAAATTCTGACCTAATCTCATTTAGCTATTGTCTAAAACTACAATACTTTATGAAACAAAAATCGACAAAGTTCGCGCGCAGATAAAATGTACTCGGTTACTAGTTCAGTCCAGGAATTGAGTACAGTTTAATTGTATAGTTTAGCTCTGTAAGGTAAGTAAAATGTAAATTAATTAAAGTACGTAAAATTTGGTATTTTGAGTTAAATAGAATAGAAGAGGACATGGCTCAGCTCAGATAGATGATGAGTTTAACTTTACAACTTGACTTTAGCTTTGTGAGTCTAACTAAATTTACATTTCCTGAATTTCATTTTGTCTCTATGAGTTATTTAGCATTTCAGTTCGAGTTATGTAGAGCTCAGCCCATTTCTTTTTAATGAGTTGGCTTCTATCAATTATTCTGTATAGCTCACTTCACTGAGTGAAGTGGCTGTTTGGCTAATTTTTTCAACTTGAACTAGCAGTGACATATTTAGCAATTGTTTTCATGATTGGCCGTTTGTAGGGATCGCCTATACGGGGTTCTCAGTTTCAGAGGCTCTCTCTTCCGATACACCATTTAGTCATAGTATACTCTACACCAGGGGTCGGTAACCCTGGAGCTTGTACTTTAGTAACACTGATCTCTCTTAAGATCCACAATATATATATATATATATATATATATATATATATATATATATATATTATATATATATTATATATATATTATATATATATATATATATATATATATATATATATATATATATATTTATATATCACAGAACGGATTAGGGTGACCCCGTCTTCTCGATCTCTCATTCACTACGGCAGTACTCACTTCATTTGTTGTACTGATTCAATTTAGTGCTTTTTAGTGTAGTAGCATGATTTCCTTCTGCTGTGTAGCAGATTTTTTCTCATTTTAAAATATTCTTACACTCCTCTCATCGATAGTCGGCATGTCTGTGTGTTTAGATGTCTTTCCCTGCGGATAGAGTAGGCAGTGATGCAAGGTTGACCGACAGAAATCCTATTGTACCACAAGGATACGACTGTTTTCGTACCTTAAATGGCCAAGAGGGTTTACTTAGCGCTGATATAGCTCCTGTGACCGACTAATTATTGTCGTGATAAGACATAGCACAGATGGTCAAACAGGAGTTTGTCTTTGCACAAGGAACGCCGGTCAAGTATCGACCTTGTGGGATGAGAGACACATCTGAGCGGAAATGTTGTTGATATATAACACAATGATTACCATAAGGCTTATTGTTATGTGTAAAACTCATAACATGTGTGTCGATATCATCATTAGATGTGGATTCTGTTGAAAAAGTGAGTCTGAATTAAATAAACTTTGTAGTCGAACAAAGGACAGTGTTTCGAGCTACCACAGCACTTCTTCTTTCTTCTTTGATTCTTAGCCACCGGCCGTCAAAGCAGTCAGTGGCTATCACGCCTGGTGGCGTCTTGTAGAGTAACAACAAATTGATTCCACTTTGCTCGGTCGGTGGCCATCCTTCGTACAGTGCCCCTACTCTGGTTCATTCTTTGCATCTCAGCCTCTACAGTTCTCCGCCAAGTTGTTTTTGATCTGCATCTCTGTCGCTTTCCTTCAGGGGTCCATAGCATAGCTGTTCTTGTGATGGCATCGGAGTCTCTTCTGAGGACATGGCCAACCCAGCTCCAGCGTCTGCCAGCTATGATGGTGAGCATGTCCTCTTGCTTGCTCCGAGTAAGCAGATCTTGGTTGGTGATGGTATTCGGCCACAAGATTCTGTGAATTTTTGTAAGGCATGTTGTGTGAAAAGATGACAATTTCGAAATTTCCTTCTCTGTAACTCTCCAGCTATCCGCACCATAGAGAAGCACAGACAGCACACAGCTCTGATATAATCTTAATTTTGTGCTTTTGCTGTACTGAGAGGACTTCCAGATGTTGTTTAGACTAAAAAAGGCTGTTCTTGCTTTGTTCTTTCTCTTGTTGATGTCTTTGCTTGCTCCGCCGTTTGGTGTTGCTATGCATCCTAGGTATGTGAGGTTGTCTGTCTGTTCCAGTTGCTGATTCCTTACTGATATGCGCTCAGGGTTGCTCACATTGAGCGTCATGACCTCTGACTTCTTTAGATTGATGTTCAAGCCCACCTACTGGCTATACTTACTAAGTCTGTCCGTTTTTTCCTGGATGTGTTGATGTGAATGTGCTAGTAGAGCAATGTCATCTGCATATTCTAGATCTTCCAATGTAGAAAATGTAGTCCATCTTATTCCTCTTGAACTGCCCTCTGTTGTCTGGCGCATCACCGAGTCTATTACTGTTAAAATTAGAGTGGTTGATAAGGAGCATCCCTG
This sequence comes from Oreohelix idahoensis, assembly GCA_024509875.1. Lineage (NCBI taxonomy): Eukaryota > Metazoa > Mollusca > Gastropoda > Stylommatophora > Oreohelicidae > Oreohelix > Oreohelix idahoensis. The sequence continues at coordinate 17,773 of JAMPIV010019829.1, read as the reverse complement.
TCGTACTCCTGTCTTCACCTCAAAGGTTAGGGTGCTCTGCCCAACGCTACACGTAAAGTTGGCATAAAGGCTTTTTATGATTGACACCATGCAGCTTGGAATTCCATAAGCCCTCAGTTTTTTCCATATGATGTCCCTATGTATACTGTCAAAAGCCTTTTCAAAATCTACGAAATTAATGTACAGCTGTCTTTGCCATTCTGAGCACTGCTCTATAATGTTCCTGAGGGTAAATATATGATCTACACATTTTCAGTTCTTTCTAAATCCTGCTTGTTCTTTCCTCCGTTTGTGATTTACTGCTTTTGAAATTCTCTGTATAATTATTCTGCCTAGTATTTTGCTGGGAACTGAGAGAAGAGATGATTCCTCTCCAATTATTGCAGTCGGCGAGATCTCCCTTCTTGGGCGATTTGACAATTATTCCTTTGTTCCACTCCGTTGGTGTTGTCCCTGTTTTCCAGACTTGTGCAAATAATGGTTCTAAATAGTTCTGCTGCTAGCTCATGGTCTGTCATAAATAGCTGTTTATTTAAGTTATCATGGCCAGGAGCTTTTCCATTCTTTAACCGTTTGATTGATGTGATGATTTCTTCTTTTTTCAGAGTTTCTCTGAAATGCTCTACCCATCTGGTTTCCTGTCTCTCTGTTGTCGTGATGAGATTTCCTTGCTTATCTCTTACTAATGCAATATTGTTTGCACCTCGTTTTCCACTGATGATTTTAGTTATTTTGTATACTGTGCTTTGTTCATTTCTCAGTGCTGCCTCCCACAATTCAGAATTGAGAACACAGTTATTTGCTAGCAAAACTCAGCTGAGCTGCTGGCTATATGATGGCGTCCCACTAAATGTATGTAATATCTTCTGGGAAAAACACCACAGGCAATAATCAACTGTGTCCCTGGACAGAATTGTATCAAATGGAAAAAATGCGCATCTCTTTCCTGCCACTATGATTACATTTGACCAATCACAGACTTCCCCCCTAACTTTTTCAAATCTACAACCAAAAGTCAAATTTCAGTCAGATCTCAGTCAAGTATGCATTATTGTCTGTTGGTCCGTCTGTCTCTACTTGGTTTTTCACAAAAACACACTTGGTTCTACATGCAATACCTAACACAAATCTGCCTCCTAAGTTATTTTTAGCCACACTTCTCCACCTTCCCCCTCTCGTCCATTACAGCTTAATTTTTGCATTTGCGTGTCTCAAGGACGAAAATTTGAAACTTTAGTGAAATTATGGACAGTACAGTCGCTAGTCTGATATGAACAATACAGTCTTTTGTCAATATCTTCCTTGTTATCTATCCGTCTGTATAATTTAAAGTATATTAGTTTTCTGCTTAAGATGGGCTATCAAACTAGCTAGGTTTTATATTCATAACTCTATTATTAAGAAAAAACATATTTTTTCTCAAGTTTAGTTTTTTTGAAATTTGTTCGAGAACCTTCTCTACGGCGTTTGCCGCTGAATTCAAATAAAACAACCAATTATCGAAAAACGTCCAAGAAATGACTGTTTCGAATAAGAGCCAAGGTCTTTTTTTGTCCGTTTCCTTACATTGTGTCAACTAGTGACATGAATTTTTTTCTTTTACTACCAATTGCGTCTTTTTGCCGTTCTAGATTCAAACACGTGTTCAGTCATATTTTTCCTTTTTGATCTCCGTTTCCCTCCCGTCTACAAAAAGGGTAAACCGTTTCGTCTGCACGTCTAACTAGTTAGTTTAAATGGCGGTAGGAAATGCGGGCATGGGCGAGCATGTCTCCTAGTATCCTACGCATTATTTTTATCCCTACATTTTATCCTTATATTTGGAGATATTTTAACGTTGTATCACGGTAAATTCATCACAGCTACGTAGCTCTTTTCTTTTCAAATTTGGTAAACAGTTGTTACATTTTACCTCAGAATTCATCATTTGAGGGAAGACGGTTTGGAATGTGGAGAGAAGGTGGCGTTAGTCAAGAGCAATTTCGTTTTCTACAAGGTAGATGTACTGAAGAAAGTTGGGAGCCACTGGCCTAAATTATGTAACATGATTATGGATAATGTATTGATTTCAGCCTGCCAGTTTTCTAACACAGGTGTTCAGTAAAGGCAACATATGTTTCACGGAAATTTTAGGTAGTCGATTTTCCGAGGATGTGATAACATTATCTCACGTAGTTGGCGCTTTAGGAAACAAGATTGAGAAATATTTCAGCGCAGATACAACGTATTCGGTTACTAGCTCAATCCGGTGAGTGAAGTACAGTTTAACTTTTTGAGGTAAATATAGTTAAGTTTGTAGGGAACTTAAAAGGTAGATGAATGAAATTACGTAAAATTTAATACATTTAGTGTAGAGAAGAAGTAGACATTACTTACCGCAGCGCAGTGAAGAGTTTAACTTGATAACCTGAATAGTCAGAAAACCTTTAATGAAGATTAGTTTATTACAGCGGTTTCTGCTAGGTCTCTCTGTGCGAACTATTTCTCTCGTTCGTTCAGGACGTATGTGAAAATGACTTGAAATTTACCAGTTTATTTACTACGATATTAGGCTACATAAAGATTTTGAAAACAAGTTTAGCCGATAAATTAATATCACGTAATTTTTAAAATTAAATTATCGAATGTTTCAGACTGCTAGTACTAGATTTATTTTTAAAATTCCAGCAAAAATATTACCAGTTTATATACTACGAAATCGGGTTACGAAAAGATTTTGAAAACAAGTTTTACTGGTAAACTAATATCAAGTAATTCTCACAATTAAAATTATCAAACGCTTCAGAATGCCAGTACTACATTTATTTTTAACATTCTGCCAAAATTTTAGTTCACCAAGGGATGCCAGACATTTCTGGTGTACGCAAAATGTTTAGTATCACATGCCCTGCATTTTGAATCTAACAATATCGCAAAACATTGAGCAGAAAGAGGGACTGAAATCTCCCACCGCACTTGTCTAATGCAATCCCGTGTAACATAACTTTGCAAGAACAGAAAGCCGATTTACCATCGCCACAGTTTCTGAAGCAGAATCAGTAGTACATTTTTCATCGGTGGAGCTTCCTGTACTACTCTATATTGAACTTTGTAATAGTTTAATTCAGAAGTAATTATTTATTAAATTGGCAGTGCTATTGTATTAGAATAACATCTTTTGTGCAGCACATTGCATTACATTACATTAGATGAAATATATATATTTATGTTTAAGTGTTACATGTAATATTTTGTGTATATGTTTTGCGGGATTCAGGTTGGGCGGTGACTCCTTTAGAAAATACCACGTGACAGAGGTTTTCTACTGAGAGTGTTCTGTAGGGTTTATGCAAATTTCCTATAGTGAAATGTGCTAAGCGTCAACTGTTGCTATTTTGTGTTAGTTGTGACGAGGTGTATTTTTTCTTCGTTGTTTTTGTAACATTTTTCTATTCTTTAGTTTTGATTAAATTTGTTTGTATTTGTAGGTCTACTCTTTCCTGTAATTCAGTTCTATACATTTTATGTTTATACACTGTGACGTCAGTTGTTTTGTTTACATTTTCGCAATTATCATCACATCCTTTGTGAGATTTCCTTCAGTTTAGTTTTTTAGTTGACTTCTGCGAATGTTATCGTAGTGTTTTGAATATTTGTCTTCGTATTATTGTTATTGTTTTGTTTGCTATTGGTACACATACTTAGACATACACTATTGACATTTTGATTGAATTTATGATATAAATGTCTGATGATATTGTTATCATAGAATAACCATACAAGTTCTTACAAAAGACTTGTCTTCAAAAGACATTGAAATTAAGGGAGCTGATTATACAAGTTTTTGTTAAAAACTTGCTCCTGTTTGGTTGAAATAAATTAATTTGTTATTTCAGGGATATTAGTCACATATTGTAAGACATTATGTCGACTTTAGATTACTTTATTGAGCAAGGGAAATCCCTGGGCAAGACTGGTGATAAGTTGGAGGAGTATGCTAACATTCAATATGAAAAAGCACAAAAATTGGAAATTGATAAATTAAAGGCTGAAGAGAAAAAACAAAAAGCTGAGGATAGAAGATTGGAATTAGAATTTGAACAAAAGAAATTGCAGATGCAGGTGGAAGAAAAGAGATTCCAAATGGAAATGGAAAAACAAAATAGAGAAGCTGAACAAAAGAGATTAGATAGAGAAGCTGAGGCTGAACAAAAGAGATTAGAGAGAGAAGCTGAACAAAAGATATTAGATAGAGAAGCTGAAGCTGAACAAAAGAGATTAGACAGAGAAGCTGAACAAAAGAGATTAGACAAAGAAGCTGAAGCCGAGGAGAGAAAGGGAAAAAGGGAACATGAGGAAAAACTGTTAGCATTTGAGTTAGAAAAATTGAAATTGACAAACATGAGTAATGTTAATCAGTCATCTGGTGGTAATGTTAAACCTTTTATTTACAAGATCAAGCTACCAGCATTTAATCCATCCAGTGACGATATAACAGTTTGGCTAGATAGATTTGAACGTTCTTGTCGAAATCATAATGTGGATAGATCACAATATGATAATCAGTTAACAGAGATACTGAATGGTGACACTCTGACTAGTTTAAGCTTGGTAGAAGAGGCTGATCAGAATAATTATGATGTTATCAGAGTAGCCTTGTTAAAAAAAATCAATTAACAGAGGAAAGTTACCGTCTTTTGTTTAGGAAAATGGTACCTGAATCAGCGGTAGAATTCTCGGAATTCATTGCAAGGACACGTCTTACATTTAATCGTTCGATTGAGTTGTCCAAAACAGAAAAGACATATGAAGCCCTTATGGACTTGTTGCTCAGAGACAAGATTATGTCAAGTGTAAATAAACCATTCCTTGAATTCCTACATGAACGGAAACCCAAGACACTAAAAGAAATGGAAGAATATTGTTCCCAATATGTCACTGCACACCCCGACGTGACTTTTGGCAACACTAAGATTAAGGAGAGTATGCCAGTTGCTTCAGCAACACCATACAACCCCAATTATTCACACAGATTTCAGGGACCTCAAAACAGATTTGATAAAAAAGGTAACCATAATAGTTATCAAAACCAAGGTAACCAATCATTTCAGGGTTCTTCTTCAAAGAACTGGAGACGAGCCGACAGCCCTCGATTCAGGGGTGGTCATAATTATAGGAATTTCCGCAGAGGAATTCATTATAGAAACTATCAGGGTTATCCGTCATGGAGACAACAAGATCATAATTATAGAGATACTCATTATAATGAACATGATAATGGTAACCATGAGAACTATGACTCAAACCCAAATAGGGGTTACAATAGAGGAAACAATAATGATTACAGAGGCAATAATAATCCAGGTAGATCACAATACAAAAAACATAAATCACATTATCAGGCAAACTCTGCACAGCAAGAGTCACATGAAGCCTATAAACAGACTAAAGATAATAATGACGCTAATAATATGGCATGTTCCGCTTTTGATTTTGGGTGAGCATCTCAGTGCCCCCAATGCAAAACATTATTTGAACCAACTACGGTGTCCACTTTAAGTTGTGGCCATCCTCTTCCCGCTCTTCCTGCGTCAGTCGCGCATGATGGAAGAGGTTCTCTTGTCTTACACAAAGGTTTAGTAAATGACAATCCAGTCTCAGTTCTTTTTGATTCTGGATGCACCACAATTGGTGTTAGACAGTCACTCGTGGATCCTTCTCGTGCCACAGGAAAAGTAGTCAAATGGGTAACATTTGGCGGCACCTTAGAGAAATACTCAACTGCTATTATTAGGATTGCTACTCCTTTCTTTACAGGAGATGTACACGCATGTCTTCTGCCGAATCCGATCGCTGATCTTATCATCGGTCGTATTCACGGAGTCAAAGAATGCACTCAGCAACAAATTTCCGTTTTGGAAAAACAAAATATGCAAACTGCTAATGCTGTAGTCACTAAAGCTCAAGCTCTTAATATGCCTCAAACTTCATCTACTGAAGATAATGAAGTGCATAGCCAAGAAGATCTCTTGGTAATCTCTCGTGACTCATTTATAAAACAGCAAGAAGATGATCCCACTCTAAAGAAATTCTTCACTCTTGCAATAAAAGGTGATCCGAATAAAGATACAAAGCGTAAATCTTGGATTACAATGAAGAATGGCGTACTTGTACGTATGGTGCAAGACTCCACTAAGTCAAGTCATTCTCAGATTTATGTGCCCAAGAATTTAAGAGTTAAAATTTTGCAGCACGCTCACGACTCTCAGTGTGCTGGACATATGGGTTTTTTCCCGTGCGAAGTTAAGAGTTCTTGCGGCTTTCTTTTTCCCTTTAGTAAACAAGGACATACGGATTTATTGTCGATCTTGTAAAGTATGTCAAGAGGTCAAATCCAAAGGTCCACGCCATGCTGCACCTATTCAGGCTGCAGACATTCCTATTCGGCCGTTTCAGAAAATGACAATAGACATTATTGGTCCGTTTAAGATCAAATCTGCCAGAGGACATCAGTTTATCTTAACGTGTGTGGACATGTGCACACGTTGGCCAGAGGCTATACCTCTGAAGAGCATTTCCACTGCCGATGTTGCAGACGCTCTTTGGCTAATATTTTCTCGTCTGGGATTCCCCGGAGAAATATTATCAGATCATGGAACCCAACTAATATCGGATACCATGTCTCAAGTGATGTCTACTCTGCAGATAGAGAGATCTTTGAGTAGTATCCATCATCCAATGTCTAATGGGATGGTCGAACGCCTAAACAAAACACTCAAAAACTTACTAGGGAAAATAACTGAGGATCATCCTCAAGATTGGGACAGAGTTTTACCTGCAGCCCTCTTCTCTTACAGAGAGGTCCCCAATGAACATACAGGATTTTCTCCCTTTGAACTTGTCTTTGGCGCGCGACCGCGTGGCCCTATGTCTTTGCTTCATGATATCATAACCGCTGATAATATTACCGATGACACAAAATCCTCTTACGAATATGTCATCGCGCTGATACAAAAGATTATCGAAGCATGCAAATTGGCAACTTCTTCTTCCGAATTCGCTAAACAGAAGGCAAGACAATTTGCCAATAAGAAAAGAACCTTACGACAACTTTGTCCTGGTGACAAAGCATTTGTTTTGCTACCTTGTAGGGAAAACAGACTTCTTATTTCTTGGACAGGTCTGTACGATATAATATCGAAAATTTCAGATGTTGACTATATTGTCGATATTGACGGGAAGCATAAAACCTTCCACATCAACATGCTTAAGGAATTCCATGAACGTCCTGATTATTTACAGCCTATTTTCCAGGCAACGGACGATTCACCAGTCATTACTCATCACTGTCCGTAATACAGGATGCGGAAACAAGTTTTTCGGATGTTAATCTTCCGCTTCCGATGATTCCACTTCATTCTAGTGAATCATCTAAAAATGTTACTGTTTCTCCTGATTTATCTCTAGGAGAACAGCGACAAGTTTCGGTTATGTTACAAACATTTCAGGATGTCCTCACTGACATCCCTGGACAAACTCATGTCATTGAACATGACATTGTTCTAACTGACCATACTCCTATTAGAGTAAGACCTTATCCTATCCCTATACATTTTCAAGCACAGGTTGAGAAGGAGTTGGATGAGATGATAGATTAAAAAATATTTGAACCATCCACTTCTGCATATTCTTCGCCGATGGTTATTGTTAGAAAAAAAAGACAATAATATACGTCTTTGCGTTGACTATCGCAAACTGAATCAAGTTACAAAGTTTGATGCTGAACCTATGCCTTTACTAGAAGAGTTACTTGCTAGGCTTTCTAAATCTCATTTTTTCACTAAACTTGATTTGTCTAAAGGATATTGGCAAGTTCCTTTATCTGAACGCGCCAAACCTTTTACTGCTTTTTCTACACCTAGAGGCCTTTTCAATGAAATTTCATGCCTTTCGGCCTTATGAACGCACCAGCTACATTCGTACGCATGATGCGTCGAATCCTTTCTTATCGGTCAGATGTCATTGCATACCTAGACGACATCGGTCTTTTCAGCGATACTTGGGAAGATCACTATTCGGGGTTAGATGAATTATTGTCTACTTTACGCGAGCATAACCTGACAGCGAAACCCTCTAAAGCCTGCATTGGTTTTAGCGACATTTTTTCCTAGGCCATCGAGTTGGTCATGGTTTCCTAAAGACAGAGGACCATAATATCACTAAGATACTTAACATCTCTATTCCTAAGACTAAAAAGCAAGTGCGAAGTCTCTTAGGTCTTATTCAATTTTATGGACGATTCATTCCGAATCTGTCCTCTATCATGGCACCTCTTTCTACACTACTAAAGAAAGGGTCTCCTAATATGGTTCACTGGTCTCAGGAATGCCAATCCTCGTTGGATAAGATCAAAACTATGTTTTCAACACCACCTATTCTAGTGTTACCTACTAAAGATAAGACATTTTTCTTGTAATGACGCTTCATCCACTGGGATTGGAGCGGCACTAATGCAAGCGTACTTTGGAACTCTGCATCCTGTAATGTATATTTCCAGAAATTTAATGCTTCAGAAAGGAATTACTCGGTTTTAGACCGTGAACTGTTGGCTATGGTCTGGTCAATTCTCAAACTACAACGATTCCTTCTAGGCGCACAGAGTAAGAATTTGAAGAGCTCGAGGTCTACTCGATATGCAATTGCTCTTCAGCCATTTCATTTCTCGGTTCGAGCTATACGTGGATCAGATAATGTGATGGCAGACATTTTGTCTAGATGCCCACATGATTCCACCTAACTTTTATGTCTTGGACTTCCTAATACGTCTAAGTCTATAATAGTTTCTGTCTGTATCAAAATAGGTACACATTTGTAATTTGTCATATAGTGATTGTATCACTACTTAGCGGTCCATTGATGTATATTCACCGCTGTTCTTTGATGATTTTTCTTCTTTGTTAATCATGAACTTAAGATACCTAATATGAATTTATTGGATGAAATTTTTGTATGCATTGTGTCATTGCCAACATTATAGAATACGTTGGTGACACCTCCCTGGAAACATTTATACTTAGAGAAACGCTTTCTCTGAGATTATGAGATGGAGAGATATATTCTCATCGGTCGCTCCATGAGTCGACTGAGCCTCACATTTGGCTTTATATTTGTTTTTGATACTTTCATCTGCGCATTATTCATGCGTTGTGAGCCTATTGTATGTTGCTCCTAGATGTATTTCAAAAAAAAAAGTTTCATTTTGTTTCCCGGGAGGTGTGGTAAGACTGTTACGTGCAGTTTTTCATAACTGATAATGTAGTCTGTCTGTATGCTTGTTATATTTTGAATAAGATTTTTGTGTCTAATGTATTTTTCATTAGAACCACAATCTAAGGGCGAATACTCATCTTTTGCTTTGAGGGAAAGTAAATATATAGTTACTCCTCTTTAAAAGGTGACACCAGCTGACTGGATAGGTCAGAGGGATGCGAACTATTTTTGTGTCAACCAGTGACAAGAGCTCACAAATGGTTGGAAGGCAGAGCATTCTTCTTGTTACGCTCGTTGGAGCCATCTAAGACCGTTAGGTCTAGATTTACACACAGAGACCCATGATTATAGCTAGTATTCTACAACCCGCATGATTAGCGGTATATTTTGAACTTAGACACTTATGTCTACAGAAGAGGAATCCACAGGGTTTACTGTTTGATAGAGGCCTAATATATATATAACTATCTAGAGTGGAAGAACAGATGGGTTATTAGTTATTATAACTTTGAAAATAAAAACTCGCCTGATGTACAAGGGAGTTGTATAAGCCTATCTTCGAAAGGACAGCCTATCTTCGATACGTCCGATTAGAGGGATGGACTATGCTAATTTCGTCGCCCGCCATGTTTGGGAGGTCGACTTAAGAAGAATGACTTTGATGAGTCAGAAAGAAACTGTTGGATGTTTATACAGTATTTACCCGTTGTGTAATACGGGGTTTTTCTGCTAGTTGTGGAATGAGAGAGAAACTAGAGGCTGCAACACTTTGATAATCATATAATTATTGGAACTTATGTACATGCCATTGTTGTGAACTGTTTTCATATCCGCCATGTTCCTGTGTCATGCCTACATGGTGTCGTCTTCGTCTTGTTGCTGTGACCATAATAAATGATCAAAACGTACACAGCTGTTCACCTATATTTTGACTCCATACTTGTAACACGTACAACATATGCTTCCATCAACTTCACATCTACATCTTTCAAGGTGATGAATGCCACACACACTCTTGTACGTTACGTGTTGTGATACCAGTCTGCACTGATACATAGATGTCCACCTTGACGAACTACTATGTCACACATTCGCGATTAGTCATATTACAGCACGATACATCACCAGCCACTACCACCATAGCAGTGTATATATATCAGCCTTACTACATCAGTTGAACATATGTTTGCATCTTATTGGTAACAAATGTTTAACAGGCCAAGAACAGAAACGAACTTTATTTTGTTTCATCCATCAAGCCTAAAAAATTTTCGGTAACGAAACTCAATTTTTTTTAAAAAAGAAATCCCCAACGTACATCTATTTACAAGTTTTAAACTAATTGATCATTAAATTTGTATATGTTTTGACAGATTCATAGTTAAGTTAATGATTACGGAGCGAAGGGCACACGAGTGAACACTGATATATATATATATATATATATATATATATATATATATATATATATATATATATATATATATATATATATATATATATATATATATATATATATATATATATATATATATATATATATATATATATATATATATATATATATATATATATATATATATATATATATATTCCCACATAAATTCCCATGAATCGCCTACATCAGCAGAAGATCTGGGTTCAGAACACGGGGAAGATCAACAGACTGCTGGATAGACAACATCATAGACAACCTACAACGACATGGGCTCACAGCAGCCAGGGCGACACACATGGCTCGGTAACGCAAACTTAAGCTCCCCACTACGCTTCACGGCAATAGTGGAATGTGTGACGAAATAAGTCGTGGACGTTTTATAACTCTCATCCACTCCGGAAGAATCACTTCATTTCTTAATTGTTCTCACTTATCGTCCTATTATTTGGCAAATTTATTGCTCTTACATTCTTTCAGTCTAATGACCGATCGATAGACTTGTTTACGTTCCGCCAGGTGAATGGTAACAATGCCAGTTTAATTAGACCAGTCAGCGGATAATACTCTTTGTATTAGCCACCTTTGTTAGAGACGGCCATGGGTGATCCCACATGGTCCCGACACTCCTCAGAACAATACGACCCGGCAAGGTATAGGAAGAAGCCATATTGTTTACATAGCTGCCTACCTTGCGAGAGGCACGAAAACACAAGTGATAGTGAGATAATAGCTTCCACTTAGACCATCTCTGGTTAATTATTACAGATAATATGTCTGGAGGAGTCAATACTTTAAGGTAGCATCTGGACATCAAATAAGTTCACAGATTTGTTTGTGAATTGGCGCAAGTATTATAGCATTATTAGAAAGAGGTCAGGAGTGGGAATTTTAAAATGTAATATTTTAAAGCACGCGGGGGATATTAAGAATTAAACACCCCTACCAATATATTTCAGAGCTTTAGATTGGATTAATTTGAGAGACGAGATACACAATCGGAAAATTCGTCGGAAGTACAATCTGGGATTTGAACTGAGAAATGGGAATATAATATAGCGAAATTGGAGTCACAAATCAGACTCCATCGCAACGTCAAATTAGCAACTCCCAGGAGCCAGAAGGAGCGGATTAATGATTCCAAAATTGTAAGTGACAGATCGAAAGTATTTGGGCAACTTTAAAACTTAAAAGTAAACCCGCATCTTAAGTACGAAGACTGGAAACTTAAGGGACTATTACAGAGTATTTGGGCAACTTTAAAACTTAAAAAAGTAAACCTGCATTTAAGAACGAAGTCTAGAAACCTAAGGAATCAGATCACCAGTTAAAAGAGGAATTAGATAGTTTCCCAGGTCAAGTAATTCGCAGAACACCCATCATAAGAGGATTACTAACATTTCCCAGAACACCCGTTATAAGAGGAATCATAAAATTTCCAGACCAACTGATTCGAAGCATCTAATAAAGTGCTGTGTCCATTCTAAACTGTGCGAGGAGATTGTGTTCCCAAAAGTTATTTTGGGGTAAGTGTAAACATTTATTTTACAAATGTGAATTTGACCTCTTGCTAAGTGGTTATATATGAAGCTGGTAACCTCAACATATGAAAAGAGTATATTCATAAACCACTACAGCAAGCGCTGGTGATTTCTTCTTGCTAGTCGTACAGAAAACCAACAGCAGAAGTGACCCCAGACTCCGACTGGAGCAGTGATGAGTGATGATTGCAGCACATGTGCCTCAAGTGTATAATATCATTTGTGAGATATATGTGCCATGCTACTTGTAATTCAGGCAAATCATTGCTTTTCGCGATATCCAAGCACATATTTTCGCAGTTTAATACTCAGAAGAATATTTGCGATTTCTAATCATCTTCCCTGAGTTGCGCTGTGCATACTCAAAAGAATATAATTATTCAGAGAGACTAACATTTGTGGGTGCACAGTGAGACAATGCTCCTGTTAATTTGCAGCCCATAAATGTACTTAGCAGAGGCATTTGTTTTAATTTTGTCTAAAAGATCGTGGTACTAAGCTATCAGACGGTTCGAGGAACTAAGCTATCATAAGGTGAAGAGTTATCATCACAAAAGAATTGACAAAAGCAAGGCTGCAGGACTCACTCATACCAGCTAAGTGCTTGTAAAAAGGCACCAGCAAAAGGACATTAAAATTAAATTGTAATTCTAAATTTAAATCACCAAACCAAGTCTCCGTGCAAACAACTTTAATTTTTCATTTAAAATTCACCATCATTCTGTTTATTTTAACGTGTTAAAACTAATTGATTATAAAATGTGTTACATGTTATTTTAAAACATAACAATCGTAGTTGATTCAGTTAATATAAGTGTGAAAGCAACGTATGAGCAAGGCTTCTTTAATATATATATATATATATATATATATATATATATATATATATATATATATATATATATATATATATATATGTATATATCTATATATATATATATAGTATATATATATATATATATATATATATATATATATATATATATATATATATATATATATATATATATATATATATATATATATATATATCGCAGTCTCGAGAGACTGCGCGTGGTGATCCCGGTACGTCCGGGCCCTCCCAGTTCATCCGTTAGCGAGGCAGTAGATTGGCTCCTGTGTCCGTACATCGCAGTCCCCGGTCGTGATGTTAGCAAGCCTCCGTATCGTTCGTTGCTCGACAACAGTCTCGAAAACGGCCGCGCTCTCGCAATGAGTCGTGGGCCGGCAGTCTGTAAGCTGGTGTCACTTTCGGCCAGTCCTGTCCGACTAGGGGAACGTCTTGTCGGCAGGCGGCCAGTGGTTCTCGCAAGAATAAAATCGCCGGGGCCGCTGGGATCCGCTCTGCATAGAGCGCTGTCTCCCTCCCCACGCGAGCGACGAAATGGTCGAACAAGTTCGGACAGTTATATAATTGATCCTGCCAGTAGTCATATGCTTGTCTCAAAGATTAAGCCATGCATGTCTAAGTTCACACTGTCTCACAGTGAAACCGCGAATGGCTCATTAAATCAGTCGAGGTTCCTTAGATGACACGATCGTACTTTGATAACTGTGGTAATTGTAGAGCAATTCTAGAGCTAATACATTCTTACTCGAGGGAAAGTTCCGTATCCTACTAAATACAGGCTGTTGCTACTGGTGTCAGACTGTATCGGCTAGACCGTTCCTCTGACGTCCAGGCCGGGTCTTGCTGCATGGGCAACAGCTTGATCTACAATTGCCCAACATCGTGCCACCGAAAGTTATTTCGGGAGGTTTGCTCCTATGGTCAGAAATGACTGGAAGGGAAGACAAATATATACATTATTGCAGTGGTAATGGACACCAAATTTCAAACTTGTACCAACATTTTATTTTACGGAATCAATGTTTCAATCTTGGCATGAAGAAACTTTCAGACGTTAACAATGAGATGATGTTCATTAAATTTGGTTTGGACTTTTATTCTTTGCGACTGAGGCTTCCGTTTCAGTAAGGTGTATGGCCTCCTCTGGCCTCTATCAGAGAACGACATCTCCTTGACATGGATCCGATTAGCCCTTGGATCTGTTTTTGTGGGATGGCTGCCCACTCTTCCCGCAGTGCAAGAGACAACTGTCGGAGATTGGCTGGAGCCATGTCTCGCTGGTGGAGTTGTCTGTCGAGTTCATCCTATAAGTGTTCTATGAGGTTTATGTCTGATGACATGGCTGGCTACGGAAGGGTCTGGACGTTGTTGTCAGCGAGGAACTATGTGGTGAGTTGTGCCACATGAGATCGAGCGTTATCCTGCTGAAAAATCGACCCTCGTGAGGCCAAAAGTGAAAGGACGTGAGGACAAAGAATTTCAGCGACGTATCGTTGGGCATTCAGGCGTCCTTCAATTTGTACCAGGTCACTTCTTCCCATGAAGTTGATCGCCCCCCACATCAGTACACCTCCACCACCATGTGGAGATGCCTATCAACGCTGCTCTGGGCGTAGCGCTCATGGACTCTGCGGTAAACCCTTCTCCGTCTATCGTGTCGCTGGAGCACAAAAAATGATTCATCCCTAAACCAAAACCATCTCCAGTCATTCCCAACGGTCCATTGATGATGCTGGTTCGCCCACTGCAGTCGGTTCTTGCGATGCCGGTCCGTAAGAACAGGACCTCTGTAGGGTCTTCTAGCCCAAAGACCAGAGTCGTGCAGCCGGTTCCTGACCGTTTGATCTGAAATTCGACGAGCTGCTGACATTGACTGGACTGTGGAGGACGCAGATGCAAGTCGATTCCTGAGGTGACGCAGCCGTATGAAGCGGTCTTCGGCAGGAGTTGTGACTCTGGGTCTTCCACTGCGCGACCGGTCTGCCACTGAGCCAGTTTCTTGAAATCGCCTCTAAAGGCCACTAATGGTGCTTCTAACCACATTAAATTGTCTGGCCACTACACTTTGTGACTGTCCAGTCTGTAAACATCGAATGATGATGAGTCGTTGTTCTGCAGTGAGATGAGCCATACTTGCGCATTGAATTTTCAACTGAATTTATTCGAGGAGCGTAAATCTTTTATAGGCATTCAATAATATGATCAGAGAGTTTTGTGTTCAGTACGTTTCACGGGATTCTCATGAACCTGTCACGAGTTATTGTCAAAAATGTTGTTTTGACCTTGACCTCTTTCATGACCTCACGAATCATGAGGTGAGTACAATTCAGGGTAACCACGAGAAGTTAATGACCAGATGGACACAGTCGATAGGTTGACTGATGTCCAATCAGCGAATATCTTTTATAAAAGTAACACCAAAAATGTTGCGTTTCTTTTTTTGAACAGTATATATATATATATATATATATATATATATATATATATATATATATATATATATATATATATATATATATATATATATATATATATATATATATATATATATATATATATATATATATATATATATATATATATATGATAGAAGCGTCTTTACCCCTCTATCTACAACTCTGCCAAGAGTAATCTTGTCCGAAGATAGACACCTTGGACGACCCATTTTAGATACTCTTGAGTTTTGGCCACTGGTGGACCACTACTGCACAGCTAAGGGGAAGCAATCCCTGACAGAAGGAAAAAGTAAAAAGTACGTACACAGTTTTAAAAGCCTGTATAGTTGATTCTATGTATGTATGTGATTCTATGTACGTATGTCTTTTAAAAGCCAATATCCGTGATTCTATGTATGTATTTCTTTTAAAAGCATGTATCCATGATTCTATGAATGCATGTCTTTGTGGCAGCGTTGGTTAACAGTTGATTGGTGCACACAGCCTTTGTCTACCCAGGATCTTTTGCCTCAAGCGTTGGTGATTGACTTCACCGTATGTTGGCCGTTTATATACAACACACGTTTAGTGACCACATAATACCACGTAGCCACTCTGGTACAAACATGGGAACGTCGCATTCAACTGGAACAGATGTTTATTTAAACTATGTATAACAAATGTCGTCGTTGACCCCTCCAACAACATGGATCCATCCGACTCTCCTCTCTTGAACACTATTAGCTTCCATACACCCATGTAATTTAGAATTTCACTGTCTTATGCATATTGTTCTTTTGAGGACAGTACAGGTATATTATTGGAATGCGCTCAGGTTATTAAGATAGTTATACCGGACTGACTCCGGGGAATGTAACTTTTCCTGATTATGGTGGCCGCTATCTTAGCACACTTATCCACCATCGAATTGTCATAACTATTCTACGTACCTTTCCTTCAGAATAAAGCTTCACCGTTCCTTCCTCCTTGTACTATTGTCGGAACTCATCAGCCTACCTATATATTGAGGCTTATGTCTACACAACCAGGATTCGAGATATCTAAGAGACGATAAATAGTCTCCTTTAACTAGTAGTCGGCTTAAATATGGCTGCCCTGCTTCTGTTCCGACGTCTCTCACGCTTCTGCCTGGTGCTGATAAGAACGTGCCTAACCTCTTTCTGTTTTGACCCTTCCTATTCGCATCATTTCCGTACATCTCTTTTTTCTACCTCATCTTTACCAACTCATGTTAGACTTCTCATTCGTCTTTCCTTTACTGTCACATCTTTTTAAAAGCCTGTATCCATGATTCTATGTATGCATATCTTTTAAAAAAAACAAATTGACTAGTGTTGGGGTATAGACGTTGTTTCATTTTTCTTCAAATGTCATACTGTCTGGTATAGGCGATCAGGCCTCTCCTCAACTTTCTGTCTCTAGTGCTGGTTTATCATTTCTGTTACTGTTTTCAATGGCATGGCGTTAAACAATGCAACATCTTTTCTCTTTATGGGTCTTGTCACGGAATTGCCTCCCTTGCTTTGCAGTAGTGGTCCAACAACGGCCAAAAACTCAAGAGTATCTTATATAGGCCTTCAAAGGTGTCTACCTTCGCACAAGATTACTCTTGGAAGAGTTGTATATAGAAGGATGATGATGCTTCTTTCTCAACGGGGTGTTTATAAGATATTTCCGAAGTCAAGAACAATGCTGCATTGGCAGGGCAATTATTAACTTATATCGGTCTGCCGCCTTTTGTAAAAAAAATAAGCAATTATTAATTTCAGCTCGTTCACGCCCCCACCCTGATTTACTCAGTGGAATTCTTATTTTTATAATATAGCTCTGTTTAGAGTGTATTTAGTAAATTGACAGAGATAAACATGCATTACATTCAAAATGATTAAATCGAAGTTACATTTGTATAATTACAAATAACAAGTTTAATAATAATCTAAGTTTTAACAGTTAATAAAAAATGATTGATCAGGACAAATATCATCACTGTTGTGATAGACTGGTTATTTTATGTAAGATGCCACTTGGCAGCTTTTAATGTTAATTTAGCTGCAAATAGTAGATTCTGCTCTCGCTGGGTCTTTGGGTTCTGGGGAAATAGGTCACCGGAGATCTCGCGTCTCTGGTCAAGGTTAAAGGCGCACCACGTTACAAGTAAGATCAGGGAGTAACTGCAAGACCCTCTGATGACGGTGTCTAGTTCTACGTCATTCCACCTCTACCCTCACTTTGCCCCAGAGAC
>JAMPIV010019828.1:0-108290 GCA_024509875.1 Oreohelix idahoensis | reverse complement strand
TTCGTACCTTAATAACAAAGCCTGCTTTAACATGTCATAATTGTCTTGGTCTTCCCTGTTCATTTTGGCAAATACTTCATAAGAAGCACCCCTCAATCCCTGTGATAGCTTTAAGCTCCACCTCTCTCTCTCTAACCCATATGTAGTAGCTAATAACTCAAAACGTCCTAGGTACCCCTCTATGTCATCGTCTTTTTCAACAAAATGGTCTAAATGAAACCCCATAGCTGAGTTTGAGGCTCCCATACTGGGCGTAGCATCTGAGGCAAAAGGGCTGGCACCATTTTCAGGAGCCGGGCCTTGTAATTCCAGCTCCCTTAGTCGTAATTCATGCTCCCTCTGCAACCTTCTATCTTCTGCTTCCCTTTCGGCCTTTTTATCTTCTGCCTCCCTTTCGGCCTTTTTATCTTCTGCCTCCCTTTCGGCCTTTTTATCTTCTGCCTCCCTTTCGGCCTTTTTATCTTCTGCCTCCCTTTGCTGTCGTTTTTCTTCTGCCTCAATCTGCAGCCTCTTAATTTCTCTATCAGCCTCAATTTGTAATCTCTTTTCTTCAGCTAACCTGTCAGCCTCTAATTTTCTTTCAGCCTCTTTTTCTAATCTCCTTTCTTCCCGTTCAATATATTTATCACATTCAGTCGTTACGTATTGAATTAAAATTTGACCATCCATCCCCATCTCCTTCGCAGTGAGCACAGCAGCTGATCTAAACTTTGCTAGCTCTGCCATACTTTTTGAACAATATAATAATATACAAGATAAATCTCTAACCAGTAAATACACTAAGTACTTCTAATTACTATATGACTATAGTCTAACTAATTCTAACTAACCAGTTAACTAATTAATTATTACTGGCTGTGAAGATTCACCAACTTTTATCTGCAGGGACACTTTTAATTTTAAAGGAAATTTTACAATTTATTTCCCTACTTTTATTTCTCCCACCAGGAGATCCTAATATCACTGTTGGGCTAATTATCCCTGGACAAGACCCCAATTTATGTAGTGGTGTTGATGGTATTGTATGATGGTGTTATTACTACATGTAACTTGTATGAGGCCAGCTGTGAAGGCTCCTGAGATAAAATGTAGTTGAGAATTATCAGAAGGCCTTTCTTGCTACCACTACGACCTCACACTTAATTTTTTTTTTTCTTAATGAATGTGGCTACGTAAAGTGTCTAGGGTAATGATGTGTAATGTGGTGTGTTAGTTATAAATACACCCACAGACATTTAAGAAGACTAATAAGATTAACAAGTGTTAAAATACACTGAACTAACTCACGTGTATAAAGTTTTTGATATAATTATATTACATTTATTGGTTCTGGATCAAGTTTTATGTGACCAGAACTTGTTTTAAAAGAAGGATTGAAAATTTATGAAAAAAAAATGCATGGAATGTTACATAATAAATGCAAGAGCGTACCTATTTAAGTACTAGACTAGTTAGTTTTTTTAAAAAAAGTTCGAGTAGTCATCTCTTTGGGAGGATATTTACTGTTTGTGCTGTTGGGGTGGCCTCATCACACCTGTCTATATTGACTACACAATGTCCAGAAAATGGTGGGAATTTTTACGGGGATATTAGTCACTACCAATAGTTGGTGAATGTCCAGCAGACCAGAGGCTCACTCATCTTTTTGTAGCTCTGGTGCTGAAAACTTGCGGTCCCACCTCTCCGTGCTGGCGGGCAATAATGGTGGTCTCTGTCACAAGAACTGCACAGATACACTCGAGTACAGTCACCCACCGAATAGACTCTGCTTTGTTGTCGATAGAAACTCACAGCTCTGCAATCAAAGTATGGGCCATGTGTCAAAATCTATTCTCTACCCACGTCTGGACACAACACTGACACAACAACCACATCATACAGACAGGTCAGATCTCTCTGACCAAACAGCACAGTTACCATGGTGGGCCTACATCAGACAGATCCTCCCAGACCATAGATTCTGAAAAATATTTATTAGTTGTCGGCCCTAAAAGAAGATAGGTAACCTGTTTCAACGCTTGATCTATCTTGCATAATCCTTGCTGTAGTTTATGTACCTTGTTGGTCCCTAGACCCTGACTTGGGCGGGGGGTCTAGAGCAAATCCCTACTTGTTTGTAAGGCTAGATTTTGATATGGCAGTATCAAATCACTCGAACATGAAACAATATTCAAAATATATAAAGAAATAATTTCAATCTTACCAGATTATGAATAATTAACACAGAAGTGCTAGCAAAACTCAGCTGAGCTGCTGGCTATAGGATGGCGTCCCTAAATTTAACTCACTGTCTTTCATATGGGAAAACACCACACTTTAAAATCTGTGTCTAACACTGAACAATTATTGAAGAATGACCCCAAATGCGCTCTGAGCGCTAATGATATGATTGTCTGTGGCCAATCACTGCCGAGGTTTATTTTAAATTTCAAATTTCTACACTAAAGTCATTTCAGTCATGCTTCAGTCAAGTATGGATGGTTATCTGTTAGTCTGTCCGTCTCTACTTGTGTTTCAAAAAAAAATGTGCTTGATTTTTGAAGCAACCTTTCTCTCCCCTTAAAATTTTGTCGTAAAAAGTTATATTTAGACTCAGCTACCACCAATGTCCCTTCACTTCTATGCCAAGTAACTTTGAACACCTGCGTCCCCAAGGTCGTGTTTTGTGTGCAAATAACGACACTTTTTATTCAAGGCAGTCTGTCGATGATGTAAACTACACTGTCTTTTGTCATTATCTTCAATATTATCTATCCGTTTGTAAAATTAAGATCATATTATTTCATTGCTCAGAATAGGCCATCCGGCCAGCTAATTTTTTATATTCCTAACATTAATATTAAGAAAAATTACTTTTTAAATTTTTGTAATATTCCTAACATCTGCGTTTTAGCCGCTGAATTCAAATCAAGGCTTGGTATCGCAAAACGTCCAATTCCGTACCTCGTGTCAATTTGGGGGACGTGAATTTTTACTTTCCTCCATCCCCCCCCATTGCGTCTCCTTAGCCTTTCCAGTCATATTTTTTTTCTTTTGATCCGCCGTTCCCCCCCTGTCTAGCGGTTAGAGCGCTGACCTCTCGCGGCTAAGGTACCGGGTTCGAAACAGGGTGGCGTCAATGTCCAGTCTACCCAGCTGTAAATGTGTACCTGACACTGCTCTTGAGTTAGGGGCGGCAAAGGCAGGGAGGACGGGAACTGGTCATCTCACCTCAGAAAGGTGGACCTAGTATAGTGAAGTCTCTAACACTTCGCTACCCTACTATGGGAGTACATTTTAAAGACAAAGAAGGAGGTAGGGAAGGAGAGAGATGGCAGAAAAAAATGGCTGTTTACAGGAGTCGAACTGAGAGTCGTTGTCACCCGCGCGTGCACCTCAGAACGTAACAAATAATGTTGCTGATGAGCGGTGGTGTGTACTGCATCTGTCATTCTTCAAACAGTGAAATGCTTGTCATCGTGTGTCGTCTTTGTTCAGAACCCATCTCTGTAGTTGGCTTATCTCGCCGCATGTGCTGCCTGTAGAACACGAGTGTTATTCGCTCGATCAAACTCCTCATATCCAGCTTGTGTTTTCTCAACGATATCAGCACGAGTGATAAGCCTGCACTTCGTCATTCTCGTGTTACACGGGTGACCAGAGATTAACCTGTTTCAAGATGCAAATTTGCTCGTGATTTCTGCCTCACGCGAGCAAGCAGTGTTCCCGTGCTCCGCAGATTAGCGACGCCAACGGCGTACGCTCCAAGAGTCATTGTAAATATTTGTGAGATAGACGTCAGTTTTGGCGTTGTGATAAACCTGGCGCCCCGTCCTTGTTTTTCTTTCTGGGGTCGCACTGTCCGCGTTTTTGCGTATTACGTCATAAAAGGGATGTAGGGAAAACAAATGGCAGTACATAAAAGATATACAATAATTATACCGGCGGAATATTTTGTGACATGTTTTTGTGTGAGTGTCAGATTGGCAGAGTGGTTAGAGAGGTAGCCTCTCGCGGCAGAGTTAACGGGTTCCATGTTCAAAGCCTGGTATCTTCATGCTCTAGTCTACCCAGCTGTAAATTGGAACTGATCACTTCAGCTCACAAATCTGGACATATCAGAGTGAAATCTCCAATGCTACAATCCACAACGGCAGTATTTGCCATGGTACTACATTGACCTTTATGTGTTATCTGTTTGTTTGTTCTTTTGTCCCCACTGTCACCTGCGATCGTTTGCTTTCTAATACAAGGAAGCTTTGTCACATGTGAATTCCTTAAACTATGTCTGAAGGTAAATTGATATGCGTAACGTGCTCATATCTAGACTGTGTAAGTCATTGTATACATCATCATCATCATCATATTCCTGTTCCCTCCTATTAGAGCACTAATCCACCACTTCACCTGGCCTCTTTGTAAGACGTCTGCATCAAACATTCAAACACTCCTCACTGGCGGTGGTTTCTGTTAGTTTGTTTCACATGACGAGGTTGCTATACCCATGCCCAACCTCATAATAATCGCCTTGTACGACATGCCTAAGGGAGCAGTTGTCCTATTCCGTCTTTGTCTCCGGGAGACCCCCCGGGGGAACTGTACGGGGCATTGTAGGGGATACAGGAGTACACACATTTGTGTTCATGCATGTATCTCACATTGTAGGGGATACAGGAGTACACACATTTTTGTTCGTACATGTATCTCACATTGTAGGGGATACAGGAGTACACACATTTTTGTTCATACATGTATCTCACATTGTAGGGGATACAGGAGTACACACATTTGTGTTCATACATGTATCTCACATTGTAGGGGATACAGGAGTACACACATTTTTGTTCGTACATGTATCTCACATTGTAGGGGATACCGGAGTACACAAATTTTTGTTCATACATGTATCTCAGGGAGCATTTAATCTCAAATACACATGAAAGGAAATGAAGGTGGCGGCAAAAATAAAGTGAATTTTTAAAAAAATGGAAATGGAGAAGGGATCTTTACGTAGATACGGAAAAGCCTCATTTATCGGGTGAGGGAGGGGAGGGAGGGAGGAAACGCTTAAAAGATGCTGCTGATGACCTATGCTCCAAGAAAACAACCGGAATGAAAGTGTAAAAGAGGATGAGTGGGAGAGAGATTTATCCGGGGAATCTGCTAATCTCGTACATACCAGAATGTATGCTTTAGAACTCACCGCAGCAGCACCAGTATTCGGTTATGTCATCTTATAGAAAATATAATGCTCTAATTGCATGTGTTTAGAAGATTTAATAATAGTAATAATAATAATAATTGTTTTGCTTGCAGCTATATAATCAGCGTGGGAGTGATAGATAAACTGCGAACGTACTTCAGCACAGTACGAGGCCCAGTGGACGGCAACAAGAATTCGGCTGACTTTCTGTTGCACAGTTTGGGGCTGCTCATCGCCATGACTAAGTTTATGTCTAAGAGGTAAGCATTGTTCCTTTATGGCCAGTCTCTTCATTACTGTTTAGCTCAGTCATCAGTGTTTGTGTTAATATTTATACCCGTCAGTGGCCCCTTTAGTCATGACTGACTATTGGAATGCGCCCCTGAGGCGATAGCCCTCAGCTACCTTTGTTTCTGCTGTTCCTTTCAGTGTGTTCTTTTCTTTTCTGCTTGTTGTGAGAGCTTCTTTTCGCCCAGTCTGAGGTGGCGCCGTAGGGAGCATCGCCACTTGGCTCGATCGGCACCTCCATCCTCCCAGGTTGCTGGATTGCCTTCATGACTCTCTTGCACACATCTTTGAACTTCAGCTGCGGTCGCGCAACTGTTCTTTTGCCATCTGCCAGTAGAAGATATCTATAGGGATGCGACCATCTTCTATGCGGCGTACATGGCCAAGCCAACGTAGTCTGCACTGTTTAAATAGTGTATAGATGCTCTGGAGGCCATAACGCCACAGCACCTCGACATTTATCACTTTGTCCTTCAACGAAATACCAAGGATGTGGCGTAGACGCTGAAGAGGGTATATATATATATGTGTATATATATATATATATATATATATATATATATATATATATATATATATATATATATATATATATATATATATATACATACATATATATACACACAGGTAGTCCTAGACTTACCAAGGGGTTCCATTCCAACGACTCTTTCGTAATTCGAAGTGGTCGGAAATCACTACATACTGTGTGAACTGTAAGGCTGTGTTAACAAGTAACATGTCTAAATGCTAAAATATATATGTCTGTTTTATTGTATAATTAAATTGTAATCTTAGTTTCTAGTTAAGTAACACACTGCACAAATTATAACATACAGTTACTGTACTTTACAGTCCTGTACTGTAAAAAGTAATGAAACATAAGATTACAGTACTTCTGGGATGTATGACAATCTTTCAACCCTTTTTATCTAGAAATATAAGTTAAACTAAACACACCCACACACAATTATGTGACAGCAAGATACACAAACTTG
This sequence comes from Oreohelix idahoensis, assembly GCA_024509875.1. Taxonomy (NCBI): domain Eukaryota; kingdom Metazoa; phylum Mollusca; class Gastropoda; order Stylommatophora; family Oreohelicidae; genus Oreohelix; species Oreohelix idahoensis. The sequence continues at coordinate 101,825 of JAMPIV010019828.1, read as the reverse complement.
AAAAACTGGTTAAGTGGGGACTGTATATATATATATATATATATATATATATATATATATATATATATATATATATATATATCTATATATATAATATATATATATATATATATATATATATATATATATATATATATATATATACATAATAGTAATGCTCATGCGTTTCCTTTCATACTTGTAATAACTGAATCAGCTATGTTTGTTTAGTTTTAAAATAACATGTAGCAAATTTAATAGTGAATTAGTCTTTAACAGATTAAAATAAATATGGAAAGATTGGTGAAATGTTAGATGAAAGCTTTCGTCATCGAGCCTGGGTAGAGGAATGTTTTTAAGACTATTGTTCTGTTTGCTGTCACCTGTTAATCAGAACTTAACTTTTAGGTGAGTCCTGCAGCTGTGGTTTTCGTCACTTCTTGGTGATGAGGGCACTTCTTCACACAACTTGTCCGATTTAGGCGGTTGGTGTGGATTCCCTGCTTTTCACTCACAAGTAGTTTTGTTCCACGAACTTGTTAGACAAAATAAAAAAAACAAATGCCTCTGCCAAGTACATTTGTGGGCTGCCAATTAACAGGCACATTCTCGCTGTGCACCCACCAATGTTAATCTCTCAGAAGAATTGAATTCCCGAGTACACAGTGAAGCTCAGGGAAGATGATTAAAAATCACCAATATTATTCCGGATATTCAACTGGGAAATTGTGTCTTGATGGCGGGAATAATGAGTTGCCTGAGTTACAATTAACAAAGTGCATACACCTCACAAAATATGATACACGTTAGGCACATGTGATGTAATCATCACTGCTCCATTCGGAGTCTGGGGTCACCTCTGCTGTCGGTTTTCCACATGACTAGCCAGAAGAAATCACCAGTGCTTGCTGTAGTGGTTTATGAATATAATATTTTTGTATGTTGAGGTTGCCAGCCTCATATGTAACCACAAGAAAACATGTCAAATTCACATTTGTAAAAGAAATGTTCACAACTTACCCTAATTGGGTTATATACAGTCTCCTCGCACATTTTAGAATGGACACGAGCTATTTAGGTTATGTGCTCTCGAATCACTTGGTCTGGAAATTTTTAATCCCTTTTATGACGGGTGAATCTGCAAAACACTTGGTCTGGGAAAGTTTCTCTTATGACGGGTGATCCAATTCCTTAGGTATCCAGTCCTAATATTTAAAGTCCTGGTCCCTTAAGTTTTCAGAGTTTGTATTTGAACATGCAGGTTTACACTTAAGTTTTCAGAGTTTCCCAAATACTCAATCTGTCACTTATAAGTATGAAATTCTACGTCTGATCCTTCTTTCTCTGGCTTTTGGTAGTTGCTCATTTGAAGTTGCGAAGCTGTCTGTTCTGTGTTTCTGATTTCGCTAGATTATATCTCTCATTCTCAGTTCAAAACACAGATGGTACATCCGCCGAAATTTCCAATGAAATTCAATGTTTATTCTGGCTCTCACTTCAATCCAATCGTAAGCTCTTTTGCACTTATGTGGGTAGGGGTGTTTAAATTCATAATCTGACCCGCGTATTTAAAATATTACATTTAATATTCCAACGCGTGACCACTTTCAAATCATGCGGTAATATTTCCGCCAACTCACAACAAATCTGGGAACCTATTTGATGCCCATATACTACCTTCAAATATTGACTCGCCAGACAGATTACCTGCAATAATCACACACAGGGATGGTTCCGTGAAACGATTATCTCGTTATCGTCTGTGATCGTGCGTTCTCCAGACAGTAAAACAAATGGATCGCCGGCCGCTCAGACAAACAATATGGCTTCCTCAGACATACAGACACCAACACATGTGTTATTTGCCTGATTGTCGCTGGCCCCAGAAATGAGTTACGTCAAAGTCGCTATCTCTCTTCACGTTTGCCGTCTGTATCAAAAGGTGGCGCGCCGGCTTTTCATGATAAGAATATCGCTCGCTGGCCGGTTCAATAAACGAGGTATTATCACGAGTCACCTGGCGGAACGTAAACAGTCTGCGAGTGGTCACATAAAGAATGTAGGGCGTAAAATATGCCAAATAATCCTAATAATAAGATGATCGGTGAGGAAAATGAAGAAAAAGAGATGATACTGCCGGAGAGGCTGAAGGTATGAGAGAGCACAAATATACATGCACAAACCGTTCTGTAACATCATCTTTCATTTAATACCAGGAATGTTTTCTACCATGTCAGGGAAGCGCTGTTGTTTCCTAACTGGGAATTTGTGTGCAGTGTAGGTGGGGCTGGTGAAACAAATAATGCGGTCTTCTTCCAGCATGAAATTATTATTCACTGCATTTAACACTTCGACCACTTTGCTAGTCGACTCTCTCTTTAGTTATATAAACCTTTTTTTTTTTTTTTTTTTAGTCAGGGTCATTATTACTCAGTCGTGCAGAAGATAATTTCTGCTCTCTGTTAACTGTATCAGCAGATCAATAGATCGAACATTTTTTGTAGGCTATAAAGAAGGGTTTTATACTATACAATCAAATACAAGTCCGTACAGCTAGTATTGACCTATACTGGTCCTATAGTGTAGGAAACATCAACAGAGTGCTGAATAAAAACTGTTACGATTTTGCGGATGTGAGTACCTTATTTGATATAAGGGTAGCATCGATTGTGTATGTGAGTGTGATAGATGGAGGGAGGGAGGGAGGGAAGGTGAGTCAGAGAGAGAGAGAGTCTAAGGCAGCGAATGTTGTTCCAGGCATAGTTTAACCGTTGGGTAGGGCAATTAATGCTACTGTCTCTCAACGTTATCGCCGTTGTGAGTACCGCGTGGACACCAGATTGGTGACTTGTATAATGGATTACTGGGCTGAAGGTGTTGCAATGTCTTCACACCGTCTGGTTATTTGGTGGCGGTCGCGAGGCGTGACCCCGTGACTTATTCACACCAAACACAATCTCTCCGCAGTTTGCAGGCAACGCCTCCTGGCTTTATGAGTAGGGACGTTTGACAAAACGCGATCCCAAAGGGAGCGGTATAAAGCTTGGGGTTGTTCTCACATCCTGTTTTTATTGTTGGTGTTACCACAAATTGTGTCTTTATGGAAGCTAGTTTTATTAGTTATGCTAATATTGTACGTAAGGTTGCATATAAGGCGGAGAGTGGATGCATTACGGTAATCTCACGGGTGTCTATTATTTTGGGACGAAGATCTATCTAATAAAAGCCCCGCGTAGTTCCCGTGGGTCTCATGATGAGACAAAGAAACGGTAGAACTACTGCTCCCTCAAGCATGCCGTACAAGGCGACATATGAAGTCTGATGTGGCTGGCAACCTCATCATGTAAAACAAATTGCTTCAAAAACCAATAATGCAAGAGCATGTGAATGCTTTGTGCAAGCTTCTTGCAAAGGGGCATCTACACTAGTGGTTCCACTGGGAGCGAAAAGGAAGAGGATGGTGGTGGTTATATTATTAGGGAACAAAGTTCTTACGCTTTTCAATTGGATGACTTAGAAGGTTATTTATTTTCTGATGTCCAAGTGGTTTATTTTGATAAAATGTCATTAATTTTAAAGAACTAAACAAACGCACATCATTGTCAATGGGTTGAAAGAAATCTTACAGAGAATAACATTTGTAACATCAGAATAAGTTGGTATTGTGGAATTTGCTAGCTCATATCTTGTAATGAGCTTTTATTATCGAGCCTTTCACCTGAAATCAAGGAACCATGTTGAAAGCATTCATGTATCATCTCTCATGTGTATCATCTCTCATGTTGACTAGTGTTAGTTAACATGATACATTTGGGAATCTTCACCATTTCCTTAGCGCTACTGACGGAGCAAGGAGCCAACACTGCAGCTGCTCCCCTTACCGAAAGCCAGTAGCAAGCAATCACGTGCTCTTGCAGCCATGGCAATGTGGTCATTAGTTTTACATAATGAGGCTGGCAGCCCCATTCATGGTCTCATATTAGTTGCCTCGAACGACGACATTTCCTGTGGGTGCTGCTGGTAGTATATTATTTGTTTCTTCACAGACACCTCCTCCCTCCCCTGGAGAACTTGCATGGCGATAAATTTTGGAATGAACAGATGTTGTTAAGTCTGATGTTTGAAATACCGGAGTGAGCCGATGTTGTTAAGTCTGCTGTCTGAAATACAGGAATGAGCCGATGTTGTTAAGTCTGCTGTCTGAAATACCGGAATGAGCCGATGTTGTTAAGTCTGCTGTCTGAAATACCGGAATGAGCCGATGTTGTTAAGTCTGCTGTCTGAAATACCGGAATGAGCCGATGTTGTTTAAGTCTGCTGTCTGAAATACCGGAATGAGCCGATGTTGTTAAGTCTGCTGTCTGAAATACTGGAATGAGCCGATGTTGTTAAGTCTGCTGTCTGAAATACAGGAATGAGCCGATGTTGTTAAGTCTGCTGTCTGAAATACCGGAATGAGCCGATGTTGTTAAGTCTGCTATCTGAAATACTGGAATGAGCCGATGTTGTTAAGTCTGCTGTCTGAAATACTGGAATGAGCCGATGTTGTTAAGTCTGCTGTCTGAAATACTGGAATGAGCCGATGTTGTTAAGTCTGCTGTCTGAAATACTGGAATGAGCCGATGTTGTTAAGTCTGCTGTCTGAAATACCGGAATGAGCCGATGTTGTTAAGTCTGCTGTCTGAAATACCGGAATGAGCCAATGTTGTTAAGTCTGCTGTCTGAAATACTGGAACGAGCCGATGTTGTTAGGTCTGTTGTCTGAAATATTAGAATGAGCCGATGTTGTTAGGTCTGCTGTCTGAAATACCTGAATGAGCCGATGTTATTAAGTCTGCTGTCTGAAATACCGGAATGAGCCGATGTTATTAAGTCTGCTGTCTGAAATACCGGAATGAGCCGATGTTGTTAAGTCTGCTGTCTGAAATACTGGAATGAGCCGATGTTGTTAAGTCTGCTGTCTGAAATACTGGAATGAGCGGATGTTGTTAAGTCTGCTGTCTGAAATACTGGAATGAGCCGATGTTGTTAAGTCTGCTGTCTGAAATACTGGAATGAGCCGATGTTGTTAAGTCTGCTGTCTGAAATACTGGAATGAGCGGATGTTGTTAAGTCTGCTGTCTGAAATACAAGAATTAGAGGATGTTTACAAGTTTGTCATCTAAATAGAGCAAAATTGGTTGTGCGTCCTTTAACGATTTACCTTCACAGCAAGGCGATGGCGCTGTTTGAACGTCCTCCGTTCGATTTCCGGTAAGCCTATCACTTATATTTCTTTTCTGTTTCCTGGTGTCCTCCTATATGTCGTCTAACGATTGCCAGTTAATTGCCTATGTTTATTTTATTTATTTATATACTGTTCACAGGACTCCGGTTTCCTTCATCATTTATTCGTCTAAATAGAGCAGTGAGTTTGCGTTATCATGTTTGCTGTCCGAAAGATTGGAATGAGCGAGCGTGCCAAGTTTGCTCTCTGAATGAGTGAGCAAGATTTTCATATGAGTGATTTAAGTTTGCAGATGTTATCACGCTTGCCATCTGAATGGTTGGAATGAGCGGGTATTACAAAGTTTTCTGTGTGAGTGACATGAATGATTGGTTATAATCGCGTTATCCATGTGAATGATTGGTTATATTCGCGTTATCCGTCTGAATGATTGAAATGCGCGAGTGTTATCACGTATCCCATTTGAATGATTACAGTGTGTGAACATTTCCTCTTGATGTAACTTTGACACATGTTATGTAATCCAGTAGTTACAAAACAGCTGTATTAATACCAGTCTCTAACACTTCACTCCATTACGGCAGTATCTGCTTTTGGACGACCTTTATCTTTCTTATCTAGTTCGTATAGTTACCATAATAGACTATGCTACAGTCAGTTCCATAAATGTTAAAAGTCGATCATATCCTGCTGAAACTGCTGTTGGGGGTTTGAGTTACAGAATCTCTTTAATTCCAGTGACATGACATTAGCTACATAGTTGTACTTGATCAGTTCTGCCTACTGCAGAGTTTCGCTTATTTGCGTTGACATGATCCTTGCTACCTGCTTCGGTTATTTCCGTGTTATGTTTTCCTCTAAGCACCAGTTACTACTTTCTTTGCCGGGGTGTTTTCTGCATTCACTTCACTGCCCTTCTGTTCCTCAAGGAGCATAGATCTGTTTTCGTCATATAACGCGCTTTTGTTTTGTTTTCAATTACGTCATGTCTGTTAGAAACGCCCTCTTCTCTCCCCCCCCCCATGCGTTATGGATGTAGTGGACTCCATGGTCCGCGCCCTGATGGTCCTGGCTGTCTCTGATGATCACCCAAGATTGGAGCATCCATTAAAACCCTGGTGAGACGCTCGGCGCCCAGGGATGAAACGTGAGAAGCTGGCTCGCCTCATGAAAGATTAAATCGCTCCTTAAAATCGCACGCCTTCTGTCCATAATTTAGTAGCGACAAATATCCGACTCTGACAAATCAACAACTCACGATCTGGAATGGCAGGATGAACGGTCTTGTGTGACTTGGCTTTGGGAACATTTGTGACACCTAGTTCTTTCTTTCTGTTGCTGTCCTGGTTGTACAGATAACTGTATGGTTTGTGTGTGTCGTGTCGTGTTCCCCTGAATTGCAAGTATTCAGACTTGTATACTACATTCTTGTTAACTTTACTTTTTTAACTACTGTAAACAGGCAGAAAGCAATTTCATGCAACGTCTGTCGCCTAATGAGTTGTTGCGTGAAAAGATTGATGTACAAAAAAGTACGTTTGCATGGACGCTTATTCCCGCAGCTTACAAACAGATTGAATGTTTGCTTGTTTGAGTGCAACTTTTTATCTTGATTCTGTTTGACCTCTTGCATTGTTAGAGGCTTTTCCGTTCCAGGGCACCGTGTTTGACTTTAACACATCATTGACTACCTGGGCAAATGAAAGTTTCCATACTCTTGAGGCTTGCTAATCGCACAAAAACTATTTAAATTATCAGCATTATAGACTCCCGCTCTTGTCCCTTCGGGCAATCTCCGCGGTTTACAACGTTAATTTTACGCTTTGTCTTGTTTCAGTACATACATGGGGTTTACATTATTGAATTACACGGCTTGTTGATTTCATTTGACACCGCGTTTCATTGAGTGTTGTATCGTTTGTATCAGTAAAAGTTATTTGAACAAAGGTGGAAAAGGTGAAGGAAATAAATTAGAGTTAGATCGATAGATTTGGTTGAACAGATTTTTTTTTAAAGTTTGGCTTCTCATCCGAGGCCTGTACAAACATGCTTCGAAGTGAGATTAACAAGTTACCTATTTTTTTAGATTCCCCTTCCCTCCCGCCCCCGGTTTTTCTTCTTTTCGGAAGCTCCCACTCTGTTGTTTGTTAATATATAAATTAGAGGGCGTTTGTCCAAAGATCTTCGGACCATGAACTGTAGAAATTTGTTACGCTCGACAGAGTATAAAATATAATGTAAATTAAAGCAATTTCATGAGCCTACTATGTGTTTCCGTTACCGGTTCTGGTTTAACGGTGGTGTACCTTCTAACAGCTTCACGTGTGAATCGCGCAATGTCATTTATACGATCATATGTAAACGTTGCTGCAAAACCTATATTGGCCAAACAGGCAAACGACTTGGGGACAGATTCAGCCAGCACTTAAATGACATCGCTCAGCAAAAGTCAACACCAGTTGCTATACACTTCAATGGTCCTGACCACCATGGTCCCATCGACATCCAGGTCACAGCGATCCGATCCTGCTCCTCTGACACTGCCAGCCGAGAACAGCTTGAGAACCCTCTTATCCATCGCATGGGTGTCTAAAACCAGCCGGTCTCAACACTTTTCACACCTTTGTCTGAGGTCACCCTCTCCTCTCTTGCTCTATTTTACTCTTTCCACTCTTATCCTATTCTTCTACTTTTATTTCATATTTATTCATCTCCCACTCATTCTGTCCCCTTCTATTTCCAGTCCCCACTTTTATCACGTTGGGTAGTTTATTTTCCGGTTTCGTTTTTTAGTTTCTTAGTATGCATTGTGTACATCCGGCGGCGGAAGTCGCTTTCTGTTCAGCCACGCGCTTATTAACAGACAGCGATTTTGATAGAATTTCGGTTCTTGCCTTCAGGGAAGTACCCAGTTTTTATTTTATTTAGTTTTTATGTGTCCTATCTAGCCTTCACTTTCTTTCCTTTCCTGACGAAGGCCTTGTGGCCGTAACGTAGACTTTTTTCTTTGTCTTTTGTCCTCGTAAGACGAATCACCTTTTTTCGATTTTTTTTCAAACCCATCCATTGTACCTTCTAACTAGCGATTTATCAGATCAACGTAAAAGGATAAAAGGTAAACTGCAGCGCGGTAACGTATTTGGGTTTGTGTCTAACTAGCGTTCAGATGTAGATCTGTCCAGCAATTGTTCCTTTCAGTCGGATATTTCATGTCTTGTCCCAGCTTGATGCTCATGATTCGGGGACCCCATGTGGTCAAGATCAAGTATAGATTTCGGCGACCATTGACTGATGATATGATTGTTTTTTCATTATTTTTTTTATTTATTTATGTATTATTATTATTAATATTTTGGTTTTGCTGTAGGCCTAGTTCTTATGTGGTAATTCAGAAGGTCCGAGACGCAGAGGCTCATAAGAGGATGCAAAATGCAGTGCAGTAAGCGCAACAAGGTTACTGAGCTGAAAGGAGATCAGCTATACAGTGGTCCATCACGTGGAACGATGTAGGACATATGGCATCTCTAAGACTCAGTTTCAGATGAATGTATGGTCGTCTACTATCGAACACAAATCATGGAAAGTGGGAGAAACGCCGAAGATGCTCATTGCCTCCTGGGAAACTGACAGTGCCATTTGAATCCAGATTTGCTGATCAGCACACTTTCAGAAATTGTCAAATATAATGACCTGGTCTGGACTTTACACTTAAGTATTTACAACTGGAACCACAGATGTAGATGAAGGTTGCAAAAGCTCTAGTGGCTGCCTCGGTGTATAATCTAATGAAACAGTTGAAGGAATGGACACTTAAGAACGAGAGCGCTGTAAAGGGCTGAAGAAGCTGCAGCAAAGAACCATGCGCTGGTTGTGGACAACTGTAGTAGGTTGGGGTGGGGGGGGTGGGGGGGGGGGGGGGGGGGGGGGGGCGGGGGCGGGGGGGGGGCTGGGGGGGGGGGGGGGGGGGTGGGAAGAGGGGGGGTGGGGGGGGGGGGGGGGGGGGGGGGGGGGGAGGGCGCGGGGTGGGGGGGGGGGGGGGGGGGGGGGGGAGGGGGGAGAGGTAGGATAATAAATCTGCAAATTGTCACCACCACCTCATGTTTGCAGAGTGAATAAAACTGGTATATGAAAGGCAGTTTGGAATTATTAAAAAAATCAAATCCCAACTGTCGTAAATTTATTTTGAGAGAAAAGAGTCTTAGAAATAGTGGTCCGGTTTAGAGTGGAAAATGATGATGGAAAGCTCAGTGATAGAAAATGTAGATATTAAATAGTTGCTTCACAGCGTGCTGGAGGAGAGTAAAGACAGACTTATTTACGACAAATCGCTTCTCTCAATCTTCTCTTCCGCTCTCCTGGTCAAACAATTATTTGCCAGTTTTCAGACTCGCATCTGCGCGCACACCGATTTGGTGTTTTTCACACACACAGACGATGTAGATACAAACTATATTAAACGAAAAGGGGAAATGTTGGGCTGTGGGTATGTCCAACACCGTACTAAATGAGTTTATGTGATTTTATTCACTTTAAACATCAATCACTAACAAATATCAGGTATTACATAAATTATCATAAGTACACAAATGCAAATAACAAATTTGGGAGGGGTGAAGAAGATTGGTATCGACTAAGCCCTTCCCGCTTATTAGACAAAGATAAACCCAGTCCAGAGATAGATAATATCAGGAACATAGGTACGTTAACCTAACAGTGAAGTTAATTACTCTGAAAGAGGGGTTACAACGTTAGGTATAGGTGATAGAAAAAAAAACTGTTCTTCCCAGCTGTTCTTCCCTTTACTAAGCAAATGGAAAGGAGGGGGTTTTTTTAAACAGAGTTAACCAATTAGCAACTCCCCCTTAAAGGAACAATGCAGGGAATACAGAAAAATTATATTACTAGGCAAGAAAGTTAACAACAGGTTTACAAAAGAAAACGATTAAATTTCCTGTCATTCATACACACGCGTGAGGATCCACACTCATATACTCACACACTTACCGAATGCAGCCTCAGACGATCCATAAAAGTATATAAAAAAACAGCAAGTACTCTTTCGACATATGAACTGTCTAGTCCTTCGATGTCCCGCCCCAGATGTTTGCGAGGGTTTGTTGGTAACAAATATTCTCACTTATCGCAAGACTTGAAGACTAAGAGTTCTCGTGTTTTTATTATATATATAAAAGGAGTCTATGGGATGGCACTAACACAGTTCGGCACAGGGGTGAAAATGAAGTGGTCTCTTTTAATCCTCCGCTATGGTAAAATTCCTTCAATGCGTGATGATAGTTTTATTAAATCCAATTGAGGAAAAAAACTAGGCTCAGTCACAGTCAGGAAAATATGTACTCTCTCACAGTAAACAGTAAATATGATATCGCTACTGGCGATGATTACCTTCCAGTTTATCTTACAGGTTTGTAAGGGTAATTTGATGATTGTTCTTTAAAATGTTCTTGGGTGGGCTTTATTTCATTTAATTCTGACAGCTAGGTCGCAAGGACCGCCACAAGATTATATTTAAAAGAAATGTTTCTTCAATATGACTGGAAGTTTATAGGATGATTTCTTTATTTCTTTCTTTATTTAGCTGGAACCGCAGGTTACGATCACTCTGTGTGAAAGAAAAAAAAGACATGTAACATACCGAAAAATCAAGCGCGATAAATTTCCCGTTAAGCCTATAATACACTCGAGTATTTAATTATGTATTTAATAAACACTGCGCGAATTCTAGTGGTTAAAACACACATCTATAAAACTAGGACTTAACTGAATTTATTAATTATAAATTCCTTCACGACTTTAAAAGTTAATTTAAGCATCTATTATCTTTTGAAATAATATAATAGATAGATCATTATATTTACAACTGGAACTATTGAGATGGTTTAATTTAATAGATTTAAATTAACACAAAATCCATTGAAATAGAATGACTGAACTAGACCACTGATCACTTTACACAATATATATTACCGCTTTGCACAGAATAGAAATCACTGCAAATATATATATAAAATCCAGGGGAAAATCTATAACAAGATTTCAATAAAGCTAGTGCTTCTGTAAAGGTCTGGCCAGCGAGTGATAACGTGTCTAGTCTTCATGGTCTATTTAGCTAAAATGGAATGTAAGTTGAGTGGGACATGATAAACTTGACAGCTTATTTGATCTCACGAACTTTTGGGGATCTGACCGCCAAATCAAGAGAAGACCGCCCCCTGGTCTTCGTATCCGCTCGCTGCTGCCCGTTTAGCTTTCCCCGTTCGCTCGGTTCTGCGATTGACACCGAGACGCGAAAATAGCGGCAAGCAACTGCGTCTCGAAGCAGGGACCACTACTGTCTTTGATAACGCCGATAGTCTCCCCTGAAATCCCTCAGTCTGTCTCTTTGATCTCGTGCCGCATACTAAATGAGTCCCGGTGGAATGAATTCTGGCAAACGAAAAGTTACAACAAATGTTCAGGGGTTCTAATGTTATGAAAAGCTAAAAGTCCCTTTAAATCATCCATCATATCAGGGAGAATTCACTTGTCAAACTAGACGTACGTCACAATCGTCCCCACTTTTAGACATGAAACCATTTTTCATGTTTCATTTTTTGACAATGGAGGTGACCTGATTGGTGATTTTAGGATGAGTGGTATCTTCAGTTTGCTCTTCTTCCTCTGTAGACCAGTTTCTACTCAGGAAATCAGCCCCGACATTCTGTCTTCCCGGAATATATTCCACTTTGAAAGAATAAACGCTTAAAAGAAGCGCCCAACGCATGATCCTTGCGTTAAATTCTTTATTGGCTCCAAGAAATGCTAACGGAGCGTGGTCTGTTTGCACCATGAAAGATGTACCATAAAGAAACTCATGATGGCGTCTGATACCGTCAATCAGAGCAAGACATTCCCTTTCAACTACGCTTTAGTTCCGTTCCGCTTTATTTAATTTCCGACTGCCATAGGCAACTGGAAATAGCATGTTCAGGTCACTGTCATCGGCTTGAAGCAGTGTTGACCCGATGCCCTGACCTGACGCGTCGACTCTCAGTACAAAAGGTTTCTTGAGGTCAGGCAACCTCAAAATGGGGTATGCAGACAACTGTCCTTTCAAAGTGCTATACGCGTGTTCGCACTTTTGATCCCATATGACCTTATCAGGACAACCTTTCTTTGTGAGGTCAGTCAGAGGTGCCGTCAGTCCATTGAAGTTCTGGATGTACTTCTGATAGTATGCACATAGCGATATGAAGGAACGTACGTCTTTCTTCGTTCGGGGTCTTTTTGCTGCCATTATTTTCTCCACGTTCTTCTTAATAGGCCAACTGCATCCGTGAGAAATAGTGTGCCCCAGGAAGTCTAACTGTTCAAACCCGATGAGACATTTGCTAGGTCTGGCTGTGAGACCCGTTTCCTGTAGTCTCCTGAGGAGCATAGCAACCATAGCAATATGTTCTTCATAGGTTTCCGATGCAATTAAGATGTCATCCATGAAATTATGGATATGGGGACTTTGCAAAGGTTGTAGAAGCTTCCTCATCATCCTGGTGAACACTCCTGGTGCATTATGCAAACCGAACGGCATCACGTTAAATGTGTAATGTCCTTCACTAGTGCTGAAAGCTAACAAAGGTTTAATTTCCTCCTTGACTGGTATTTGATAATAACCTTTGCTGAGGTCAATCTTGGAGAAGATCTTTGCTTTGCTGAGCTTGGTGAACAACTCAGAAACAGTTTGGAGAGGTTTGGGCTGGAATTCCGTTACCGCGTTTAGCAACCTGTAATCAATGCACAGCCGAACTTCCTTATTGGGCTTCTGCAACAGCACTACACTCGAGCTGTAAGGAGATGTAGACTCACTGATAATTCCTGCCTGACGCAGCTTGTCTATTTCTCCGCGAAGTGCATCAGCTTTAGCGTACGGGATGGGGTAAACTCTGGTTTGAACAGGGGTCTCGTTTGTTAATTTCATCAAATTCAATGAGATTTGTTCGACCAGGTACATCCGTTAAGACTGCACTGTACTGTTTTAGTAGAGCCCTGGTTTCTGTTTGTTGTTCTGGTGAGAGATTGTCGCCGAACTTGACATCTTTAAAGGATTCTGTGGGTTGCAATGGATACTCCATGCAACCATCATCATCTTCCTCGTCTTCCGTTGCTATGGCGACAGCCAGGAGATGCTCGGAGGATGGTACCGGTCTTTCCAAATATTTCTTTAGCAGATTTATGTGGAAGACCTTCTCCTTTCCTTTGATGGAGATCTTGTAGTTGGTACGTGAGATCTTTTTAAGGACGGTAAACGGTCCTTGCCATCCGATGCGAAGTTTATTGCTTCCGGTTGGAAGTAGCAATAGGACTTTCTCCCCTGGTTGTAGTTCTCTCTCTTTTGCAGCTTTGTTGTATCTTTTAGTAATTTTAGCGCGGGCTTTCTTAAGGTTGGTAGTAGCTAGATCCCATCCTAGCTTTAGCCTTTCCTTAAGCTCAGATACATACTTGCTTGCAGAGACGACTGTCTCGTCAGCCTTCTGGTCTGTCAGGGACCGAAGTAAGGCTTCTAGTGGCCCCTTAATAGGTCTGCCAAATAAAAGTGTAGCTGGCGCAAAACCCGTAGACGCTTGGGGTACCTCTCGGTAGGCGAATAAGGCAGCCGATATATATTGGTCCCAGTCTTCCGGTTTCTCCTGACCCAGCTTACGTAACATCATGGTGAGGGTACCGTTAAAACGTTCCACGAGCCCATTTCCGGCCGGATGGTAGGGACTAGTGTGGATATGTTTGGCCCTCAAGATCTTAAAGATCTCCTCCATTAACAGGCTACGGAATTGGGATCCATTGTCCGTCAAAACTTGTTGAGGGAATCCCAACCGGGTAAAAATTTGCACAAGGGCTTCTGCGACATGCTTGGAATTAGTGCATGGTAGCGGTACGGCTTCGGCCCACATAGTGCAAGTGTCAACTAAGGTCAGGATGAACCTGTTCCTCCTTTTGGTCTTTTCCAGAGGACCAATAATGTCGACAGCAACCCGTTCAAATGGAGTCCCCACTATTGGCATTTGCCCCATAGGTACTGGGGGTGTCAAGTGCTTGGGTGCTACCCGTTGGCACTGGGCGCAGGATTTCACATACCTGACAATGTCAGAGTTCATTCCTGGCCACCAATAGTGGTTTTTTATTCGCTGAATAGTGGCGTTTTGTCCCATATGTCCGCTAAAGGGAAGAGAGTGCCCCATTTCTAAGATCTGGTTTCTGTACTGCGTCAGTACTAGGAGCTGGTTATTCCCCGTGTCCGGGTTGCCCGTTCTACGATACAATACACCATCCTTAGAAAAGATGTCTCCATTGTGTCTGGGGTCCTTAGCCATGGGCAGTTTTTTAAAGCAGGGCGCCAGAGTAGGGTCCTTTTGTTGCGCCTCCTTCAGTTCATTTGGCAACAAGTTTGGCGCAGGCTCCCTCTCCTTCTTGGCTTGCCCTCTTGTGGTTACCGCTGCCACAATCGGCTCCTTAGGTCTCCCACTGAACACATATCTACATCCCAGGATAACTGGGTAGATCGGATCATCCATTATGGCCGCTTTAATAACACCTCTGACAAAGTCAGAGTGTATTTCTACCAGTGCGATAGGAAGTGTCCTGGGTGCGTCACTTCTGAAAACTCCACTAAGTTTGACGGTTTCCTCTGTCTCCTGACCGGGTTTGACTAGGTGCCTAGCGACAATACAGTCAAAACTTAATCCAGTGTCAAAAAGACAAGTAGTAGAGGTACCGTTCAAAATTACAGTTCCTCGAGTTGAGGGTCGGTCCCCCTCAGGTTGAGAATCACTGACATTGACTCTACCTTTCGAGGCTGTATGCAAACATCCAATGCGGTTTGCACCGGTTTGTTTGCCCTGATCAGACGTTCCTGGTGTAGAGGTCTTCCCTTTTCCTTGACCTTGGTGGCCGCGCTGCCACGTAGGCTTGTTGGGTTGATCAGAATTGTTGTTATCGGGTTTTGTAGAATTTCGATTTTTCCTGGGGAGGTTTCTGGGTATTGTTATCTCGTTGGTTATAATGTTGAGAGGAAGTGGAAGAATAGGATGCCTGCTCTAGATTCTGTTTTCGAGATGGCTCATCGGTGGGTTTACGTTTAGTGCTGGGAAGTTCGGCCATTGCATTGCTATAGCGTTCGGCTTTATTGAGTATGTCTTCAAGCCTGACTGCCCCTGTTCAGCCAAAAATCTACGAGTTTCATTCGACAAAGTGGATTTTATCTGCTCCACAAGAACAAGTTCGAGGAGTCCCTCATATGAAAGAGGTAGGTCAGATAATTCAATGCACTTTGTCAGATAACCCGTGAGACGTGAAGAGAACTGGGGAAATGTTTCCGTGCTCTCTTTTCGGCTGTTTCTGAACAACTGCAGAAACTTTCGGGCAGTCATCTCAAACTGCTGTAGTAAGGCCTTCTTCAACAGGTCATAATCATGTTGATTCGGTCCCAGCTTTGTGTACACGTCATAAGCATTGCCTTTCAGTGACGTTGAAAGTTTGAGCGCCCAGCGGGTACTCTCTAACCCATAAAGATTCGCGAGTCTCTAGAATTTTTCTAGGTAGCTGTCAATTTTTTCGTTAGGGCTAGGAAAAGATTCTAAAGAAAACGACATAGCAGTTAATTGGGCAGACTGAGTGCTGGAGAGATCCATTGTTTGAGACTGGGGCGAAGACGGCTCTCCATTATTTGAAGTAGAGGCACTCCGACTCTCTAAAGCCTTGAGCGCTAATTCATGCTGTCTTTCCTTGTCTCTCTCTTCGCGTTGTCTCTCCTTCTCTCTTTCCCTGCGGCGTCCATCTCTGCCTCAATTTTCTTCTGCTCCAATTGACGATCGTCCGCTTCTTTCTTCCTAGCTTCTGCCCTCTCTTCCTCCGCGTCATACCTTTGAAGTTCCTGGTTGATAAACAGATTCGCAGCTTCTGTGTCTAGTCCTGAGTCCTTGGCCTCTTGCCTCAAAAGGGATCTTATCCTAATTCTCTCTGCCATTGTCAAAGAACTGGATGCTTCTAAGACTAGAGAATAGTAAGATGGAACAAGAAGGGGAAAACTCAAAGCCGCTACGAAAAAAACCAAAGTAAAAAAAATTTACTTGAGTTACCTCCTACCTGTACTGTGCAAACTTATCGCTGCTATTATCTGGCAATTAAGGCTCTAAACGCAAGCGACTATGCCACTAAATGGTAAGTTACACTGGAAAAGAATCTACTTTTACTAACAGTAGAGAAAAATTTAAATTAAAACAATTTAAAAGGAAAAAAAAAAAATTTTTTTTCCCCTAAATTTTAAATCTCTGACAACAAACTCCGTCCCTAAAGTCAATTATTGAGATGAGACGTTGTTAACTTAATTTTTAAAAATCAGAACAATCCGTCTTTAGCTAAGCTCAACTCTTTTTAACTTCAAAAACCTTAGTGACTGTAAAACAATCACGCAATCCCAGCAACTCTTATAAAGAAAGAAATTGAATTATCTCCGCCAGAGGATAATTAAAATAGCAAATATTTTTGTTTATCTGTACTTTCTACTGCTGTGGAGAGAAAACAACCTGTAAATATGCTGTGTGGACAACCCAAATACTTAAAGAACGTTTGTCTGAGGGTGTAATTATTTATTTATTTCCCTAATTCACAAGACAAATCATTCACACTCTACCTAGTTAGACCCAGACTAAATCAGACTCAAAATATCTTTAACCCGGCTATGCGATTGCCTCAAATGTAGCTCAAGATCCCAGAACCAGCCCACAAATATGTGTGCATCAAATGTATCTCAAAATAATCCCGGCGAGCCAGCCAAATATTGTCGTAAATTTATTTTGAGAGAAAAGAGTCTTAGAAATAGTGGTCCGGTTTAGAGTGGAAAATGATGATGGAAAGCTCAGTGATAGAAAATGTAGATATTAAATAGTTGCTTCACAGCGTGCTGGAGGAGAGTAAAGACAGACTTATTTACGACAAATCGCTTCTCTCAATCTTCTCTTCCGCTCTCCTGGTCAAACAATTATTTGCCAGTTTTCCAGACTCGCATCTGCGCGCACACCGATTTGGTGTTTTTCACACACACAGACGATGTAGATACAAACTATATTAAACGAAAAGGGGAGATGTTGGGCTTTGGGTATATCCAACACCGTACTAAATGAGTTTATGTGATTTTATTCACTTTAAACATCAATCACTAACAAATATCAGGTATTACATAAATTATCATAAGTACACAAATGCAAATAACAAATTTGGGAGGGGTGAAGAAGATTGGTATCGACTAAGCCCTTCCCGCTTATTAGACAAAGATAACCCCAGTCCAGAGATAGATAATATCAGGAACATAGGTACGTTAACCTAACAGTGAAGTTAATTACTCTGAAAGAGGGGTTACAACGTTAGGTATAGGTGATAGAAAAAAAACCTGTTCTTCCCAGCTGTTCTTCCCTTTACTAAGCAAATGGAAAGGAGGGGGTTTTTAAACAGAGTTAACCAATTAGCAACTCCCCCTTAAAGGAACAATGCAGGGAATACAGAAAAATTATATTACTAGGCAAGAAAGTTAACAACAGGTTTACAAAGAAAACGATTAAATTTCCTGTCATTCATACACACGCGTGAGGATCCACACTCATATACTCACACACTTACCGAATGCAGCCTCAGACGATCCATAAAAGTATATAAAAACAGCAAGTACTCTTTCGACATATGAACTGTCTAGTCCTTCGATGTCCCGCCCCAGATGTTTGCGAGGGTTTGTTGGTAACAAATATTCTCACTTATCGCAAGACTTGAAGACTAAGAGTTCTCGTGTTTTTATTATATATATAAAAAAGGAGTCTATGGGATGGCACTAACACAGTTCGGCACAGGGGTGAAAATGAAGTGGTCTCTTTTAATCCTCCGCTATGGTAAAATTCCTTCAATGCGTGATGATAATTTTATTAAATCCAATTGAGGAAAAAAACTAGGCTCAGTCACAGTCAGGAAAATATGTACTCTCTCACAGTAAACAGTAAATATGATATCGCTACTGGCGATGATTACCTTCCAGTTTATCTTACAGGTTTGTAAGGGTAATTTGATGATTGTTGGGTGGGCTTTATTTCATTTAATTCTGACAGCTAGGTCGCAAGGACCGCCACAAGATTATATTTAAAAGAAATGTTTCTTCAATATGACTGGAAGTTTATAGGATGATTTCTTTATTTCTTTCTTTATTTAGCTGGGACCGCAGGTTACGATCACTCTGTGTGAAAGAAAAAAGACATGTAACATACCGAAAAATCAAGCGCGATAAATTTCCCGTTAAGCCTATAATACACTCGAGTATTTAATTATGTATTTAATAAACACTGCGCGAATTCTAGTGGTTAAAACACACATCTATAAAACTAGGAATTAACTGAATTTATTAATTATAAATTCCTTCGCGACTTTAAAAGTTAATTTAAGCATCTATTATCTTTTGAAATAATATAATAGATAGATCATTATATTTACAACTGGAACTATTGAGATGGTTTAATTTAATAGATTTAAATTAACACAAAATCCATTGAAATAGAATGACTGAACTAGACCACTGATCACTTTACACAATATATATTACCGCTTTGCACAGAATAGAAATCACTGCAAATATATATATAAAATCCAGGGGAAAATCTATAACAAGATTTCAATAAAGCTAGTGCTTCTGTAAAGGTCTGGCCAGCGAGTGAAAACGTGTCTAGTCTTCATGGTCTATTTAGCTAAAATGGAATGTAAGTTGAGTGGGACATGATAAACTTGACAGCTTATTTGATCTCACGAACTTTTGGGGATCTGACCGCCAAATCAAGAGAAGAAGCCGCCCCCTGGTCTTCGTATCCGCTCGCTGCTGCCCGTTTCGCTTTCCCCGTTCGCGCGGTTCTGCGATTGACACCGAGACGCGAAAATAGCGGCAAGCAACTGCGTCTCGTAGCAGGGACCACTACTGTCTTTGATAACGCCGATAGTCTCCCCTGAAATCCCTCAGTCTGTCTCTTTGATCTCGTGCCGCATACTAAATGAGTCCCGGTGGAATGAGTTCTGGCAAACGAAAAGTTACAACAAATGTTCAAGGGTTCTAATGTTATGAAAAGCTAAAAGTCCCTTTAAATCATCCATCATATCAGGGAGAATTCACTTGTCAAACTAGACGTACGTCACACCAACTCTGACGCCAGCGGGAGAAAAAGGGTCCTGACACTGAAGAGTTTGCTCACCCAAGTGCCCCCCCAACCCCCCCGAGTGTCAAGACAGTTTAAAAAGGAACCCAAATACGTGGGACGGATGTTTCTCTGATGATCTGATTATCTCCAATTTGTAATACTCTGTTTAGAGTTTCAAATCACTTTTGTGTGGGTGTGTGTGCTTGCGTGCGTGCGTGCATAGAATCTAAATATTTCCCTTCCTTCTCTCTTCCCCCTACCCAGATATAACTGTGTGTGACCTTTGGTCGAATACATAAGGCTGTTAGTGTCGTGGTCTCCAGACGTCCCCTTATTGTATATACCAGAAGACAAGTCTACAAATGATTGCCGTGGTTTTTGTGCAAGTTTCTTTACCATGTAGGCATTATAGCCCATCGGAAGTCGTCTGTAGTTCGATACTGTTATATGAAAGAGTGACACATATAATTTTTTCCCCGAGGTATGTTAAAAAAATAAAGAATCTAGTAAGAGGAATGTGCCGTATTAAGACTCAGAGGCGTCCCTACAATATTTGGCACCCGGGGCGGATATTACCTTTGGCATCCTCCTGAAATAGAGAAAAACACTTGCAAGCATATTTTTAACAGTAAGTACTATCATAATCCTGTCCAATGGCACCCTTTTCCTGGTTGTCACCGGGACGGACCCCCCCTCTCGCACCCCCCTTAGTACGCTACTGTTAAGACTTTCACAGACTCTGTAAAAAAAAGCAACACAAAATAAAAACTACAAAACTTTTTTTTCTTTGTTATATAACTTTGAAAATGAAACAAAGGTTACACGCATGGTGAAATTATAATAGCTTCGTTCTAGATAGTTCTGATTGCAGAATCCGGGAAATGTCATAGAAGCTGGCTCGACGAAGCATATCCACTTCTATTCACAAGTGGGAAAGTCGGAAACAAAAATCTGCCATGAAACGTTATTGTTCTCTGAACGTTTGTTCTTCTTAGCTTAGAAAAAGAGCTTCATGTGGAACAGTTGTAATCATCAGTGATAAGAGAATACATAGTTGGTGATCTCGGCATTTAGATACATAGTTGGTGATCTCGGCATTTAGAAATACATATTGTATCCTGTCTTTCTTTACTGTGTCTTCGAGGTAATTGAGGTGGACTTTTTGTTTTTTTTCTTGTTTCATTAAACACTGTGCGTATATAGCGCTGGAACTGCCGTAGTTCTCAGCACAAATTAATGTTTGACTACATTATGAGTCAACTAGATGTCAGGAAACTTGTGAATATTTTCTGCCAGATAAGTCTGTATCGTGTAGGAAAGAAAATATACTTCATAATTTTTTCTACCAGGCGCCTAGAAAGCGAGCATTTTAATTTAGGAATTCCGCCGGTTCCAACGGTGTCCTAGAAGTCCTAGTGCAGTTTTAAGCTTTAATAATTTAAGATGTATAAGTGTTACAAACTTACAATAAACAACATTTGACAGCTTAATTGTTGGAGTTTTGAAACAATGAAGATTTTTTTCTTAAACTTTAACATACCCGCCATCGTTCTTTGATACTGTACATTGTTCAAGCCGTTTTTCGAACTCTGAAAGCATTCAGCAGCTGCTGTTCAGTGACTAAATCTGAAGAAAAAAAAAATGAAAAAAATTATTTGTCCTAATTCACAAAACTAATGCGTAAAAAGGCTTTCAAATATTATTTATTGTAAATGTGTAACCTTTATACACCTTAAGGAAAGTTTGAAACTGCACAAGGACTTTTGGGACATCCTGTATTTGACATGGCATAAGTGGTAAATATGCTTCGCTATATATAACAAAAAATTACAGTGTACAATTCAGGCAAGTTAATTATACAAAGTCTTAGAAAAATTATGTGCGTAACACTATTCATTTCTAAAATATACTGTGTCTCTTCATAAAGTGTTTGGTCTGCTGTTTCACTGGACAAATAACTATAATTCTGTGCGAGCTATATCAACGCACGTTATGTGTAACTCGACTTACGAGCACTCAAACCATTGTTATAATGTTTGTTTGTTTTATTTGTTTGTTTGGGGTTTGTTTTCGTCGATGACCCGCTGTCTTTAAATGAGAGTAAAATGCATATTAGACAGGGTAATTGTAATAGAAATTGTAATATTAAAAACTTATTACATTGCAGTGAACATAACTGAAGTTGTTAGACAATGGAGAAGGTTAAGCATACTAAGGACAACTGACAAGAGTAATTTGGGTGTCCTGAAAGAAGCCAGAGGGCAAAAGAAACATTGCTGACAATAGAAGGAAGCAGTCCACTATCTTTGGGCATATTATAAGAAGAAGAAGATTGAAATGGAATATGACAACAGGAAAGATTTAGTGGACAAAAGTAGAGATGGTCAACGGCAAAGAGAGAAGATACTGAGCAGTTTGCCATCATGGCATGGAAATAAGTCAACAACAGAATTGTTAATCAGTACTGGAGACATGAAGTTGTGGACAGACATGATCACCTACTCCATCAGTCATTGTAGTTGAAGAAGAAGAATGAACATTCCAAATTATAGACTATACAGACAGCAGAGATAGTATTTTAAAATGAGGCTATAAATCTAGATTTGCACTGCCAGGACGACCCAGAGTTTTGGCTGGGATGACAACATTAGACAATCTTTGAAGTACCGAGGACTAGATTGGAACCAGACCAGGAGGAAAACAGCCGATAGGATAGTATGGCGCTCTCTGTGGCGAATTTCTACACCCCATGGTAGAAGAGAAACGACTAAGCAAGTAAGTGAAAATAATAAAATTTAGTACTAGCACATTTACTGAATAACCTCTACACCTCACGGTAGAAGGGGAACGACTAAGTAAGTAAGTACATTTACTGAAATTGACATTGGAAATTATAACGCCATTTGAAAGCTTAGTTATTGAAGTTTTGAAACAGAGCAGATTTTATTCTTAAACTTCAGCGTGACAGCTATCGTGTTGTCTGTGTACAGTAATTAGTAAAACTGGTTCCATAAAATTTTTGTTTAATTTATGTACAGGAAATTATGCATTTCAGTGAGAAGTTACTGAGCCCCGAGATAGGAAATTTTAAAGCCAAGGAACCTGGGTTTATTGTCACAGGGTTAATTAATGAACTAATCATGGGAGGGGTTGTCATGGTTACTAAGACAAGGAAGATGGCTCTGGGGTACAAATAACCTGGTGAAATAGGGATAGAGAAGAAGGATGGCGATTTTGGTAGCTGGGATTTCTTCGTCTCTTCATAGGCTCCCGTGACCTGCATGGAACCACATATTTAATACACAGCCATAATTAGGACAACATAACACATAAGTACATCTCTTCATTTTAACGTAATACATATGGTACACATTACAGGTATGCAACCATAATTAGTACAGTATAATAGACATTTACATTTCAACACTCTCTCCCTCTCAGTTTTCACCGTTTAAGGAGCATATTAAAGAGCCTGCATTTAGAGCTCAAGTGTCCTGTGTCGAGATGGACGTTGGATAGAAATTTAGAAAGTATAGTACCCAGAACTGGAGAAGAGAACTGGTGAACGTGGTAGGGAACAGAAAGAAACGAGATTGACACTGGCAGGAGACCTAATCACTGTGGCTGATCAAGATAGCAATTTTCTCAACAACATAATCACAGGAGACGAGACGTGGTGTTTTTTGTACGATCCTCAGACAAAACGTCAGTCCTCTGAATGGAAGTCACCCTCATCTCCCCGGACACAGAAATTTCGTTTGGACAAGACCAAAGGAAAAGTTATGTTGGAAGTTTTTTTTAATTCCCAGGGTATTGTCTACCATGAATTCATTCCTGAAGGCCGAACGGTTAACAGGGAAATGTACGTTGATATCCTCCGTCGTCTAAGAGATGCAATCAGAAGGAAACGCCCAGAAAAATTGAGAACAAACAGTTGGGTTCTGCTGCATGACAATGCGCCAGCACATCGATCCCTACTGGTGAAGCAGTACCTCGCAACGCACAATGTGACTGCCCTGGAACATCCTCCATATTCTCCCGACCTGGAACCGCCTGATTTTTTCTTGTTCCCTCGCCGAAAGCGGCACTGAAAGGGCAGAGATTCAAGAATGCTGAGGACGTTATCACCGATGCGAGAAAACAGCTGAGAGAGGTGTCAATGTTGTTGTTGTTGAGGGAACCAGCGGCCATGGGTAGAAAGCCCTTTGGCACTGTAATGCTGGGGTGTCTGTGGACTTTCCTACCAACCCGGTCAGAAGCTAATCAGCATCATAGCTCCTTCCCATCCACAGAGGGTTCGTTGTGCAGAGCTCTCTTGCAACCCCAGGGAAACTCCTAGACTCAGCGACATATTACACCAGGCCCAATATGGCGTGCGTGCTTTGTCAAGAGGTTTGAGTCCCTACCCTGCAGAGGAGGTTATAATTCCGGGACAATCACCGAGACATGCACCGGCACGAGCAGCCAGGCGCCGGACAACAACGGATCTTCGCAGGGGGCCTCAGAGGTGGTCAGTCAACTGCCAGTTATGGGCTTTGTTGTTCCGGTTTGGCGTGTAGTGCGCCACCAGCGGGTTGGTTTTCTACCCAGCACGGTGGCTATAGCGCCACAACCACCGCCTCTATCCGCCCGTAGACGTGCTGCGGTGGCGAAGCTACCGTCTTTACCGGTCTGCCGGAGGGACGCCCTCTGGACGGACACACAGCTCTGCCCCATCTGAACTGGGAGTACCCGACACCCGGGACCACGCACAGTCTTTTTTTTTTTGAGCCAGCGCTCGCCTGCACACGAGGGAAACGAAACGAAACGAAATACATCGGCTGTGACCTCATGACAATTGTAGACACCATAGGAAATCCTTCTGCTCCCCAAGCAGCATGACCTCATGACAATTGTAGACACCATAGGAAATCCTTCTGCTCCCCAAGCAGCATAGAGAGAGGTGTCAAAGAATGGGTTCCAGGAAGGTTTCCAACAGCTGTATGGACGTTGGCAAAAGTGTGTAGTTGCCGAAGGGAACTATCTGGAAACAGGCTGCATCACTGCAATCTGGCTGATAGAGTAGGGATCGAAGAGGGAAGGCTATGCTGAAACCGGATGTGTCGGGCCGAAAGGCGCAAATATCGCAGCTTTGCTGTAAACGGCGACACAACGTAACAAACGTCCTTTTCAGGACGAACGCAGAAGAAGATTTCTATACAATACACAAATTCCGGGAAGATCTAACCCTTTCTTTCTCAGAGATCCGCCCTTGAATTCACCTTATCTCTTGTAGACTTTCGTGGGATTTCAGTGCTGTTGTGCGAATTTTCCGACAAAATCATAATGTCCTCGTCAAATACCAAAGATAATGATTTCCCACTGCCATAATTACATGTATTTGTAGTTGCTGTTCAAATCCCAAAAAGAATTATCCTGATCGGGTCATTAACCAT
The DNA here is from genome assembly GCA_024509875.1 of Oreohelix idahoensis. Taxonomy (NCBI): domain Eukaryota; kingdom Metazoa; phylum Mollusca; class Gastropoda; order Stylommatophora; family Oreohelicidae; genus Oreohelix; species Oreohelix idahoensis. The sequence goes on along the minus strand of JAMPIV010019828.1, from coordinate 76,974 downwards.
AAAGTTATAGTAGAGTTATAGCAATTCATAATTTATCATAAAGACGTAAGTTTACGTGGCAGTTCTAGAGTGTCTTTACCCGTGTTATGACATGCTCTTACTGAGGTGGCTTCTGTAGCTGTTTTTCATGTGCTTGCAATCTTTGCCAGGTTTTGCTTACAACACACTACCATTAATCAAATATATGTAAGAAAATTCCGAATAAACGAAAATTGGCGTTTAAATTCTATGGCAATACATATTTTAACTAGTTGACTAATATGTTATGGTATTTTAGTAAGAGCGTGCAAAAAGCAGTTCTGCAAGGTCAACACAGCCAGTGGCCACATGGGAAGGAGCTCTGCAGAGGTCCTTGGCATGGAACAATGTATGACATATGGCAGGCACCTAGAAGACTCAGCTTCAGTATCAGGTGTGATCTTCTGCCAGCGGCCGCAAATATTGTGAGATGGGGAAACCCAGCGATGCCCAGATTCCCCTCTGCCAAGCAAAGCAAACAATGGAACACGTTCACTGTGCATGCGAGGTGTCGCAAGGACGATGGCGATATACAGTACTTTGCAAAAAAAATGGCAGTCATATTTTCGCAACGCAGCACACTCATAGAAGCAAATAATAATAAAAACTGTATGTCCATAGGAAGATTGGTATCCCCCCTATCTATTAACAGTGGTGTCAGTACAATATAATGTTGCCTTCTCCAGCAAGGCAAGCCTGGATGCGGCGAGGCATACTTCCCATAAATGTTTGTAGGTAATTGTGAGTCAGGCTGTCCCAGTATTTATCAGCTTCCTTCTTCAATTGTTCAACGTCTCTGAGTCCACTCTTTTTCAAATGATTCTTGAGTAGTGCCCAAACGTTTCCAATTGGGTTTAGATCGGGACTGTTGCTGGGCCACTTCAGCACTATCACATTCTTCTCTTGCAGCTATGCTTTGGTGGTATGAGCTGTATGATTTGGGTCATTGTCATGTTGAAATGTGCACCCATCCGGGTACATGACCTGCATAAATGGCAGAAGGGGTCCCTCTAGTATGTCGATGTACCTTTCTTTCGTGAGAATTCCTGTGAAAACACACAGTGGGGTGGCACCTCTTGCTGACACCCCTCCCCAAAGATGGAATTTCTAGGTATGTTTCGGTCGCTGGTACACAAGCGTTACAGAGCCTTTCGTCCAAATATTTATTTGAGCAGGATAAGACCAAACAGAACATTCATCTGAAAAAATCACATTGTCCCATGACAAATTTTGGTGTTCGTGGCACCAGTTCAAGCGCATCTGTTTGTGAGTCTATGTGAGCAATGGTGACGAAATTACCCGCTCTTGTGTGTAATTCCTCCTGTGTAGCTCCCGTTTGACAGTAGCATTAGATACCTCTGGGCTTCCCAACTCGATCATGCGCTGCCGTATGTTTTCTACACTCTTCATTGGCCCAGCCCGAACGATTTGGGCGAGACGCCGATGGCCCTTTGTGTCCAAAATTCTTGACCCCCCACTTCCTTCTTTTCGCTCGATTCTATTACCTGCTTTTAATTTACTCCCAACTCTGTAGACAGTCCGCTCAGGAATGTTCAAGGTTTTAGAAATGTTGGAACATGTTTGATTTCCTTCATTCCAAAGCTGTGAAATTAACATACACTTTGACTTTGTGTCCATTTTCTGCCACTAGCATTAGAAATTGTCGTCTGCTCCATTATCAAGGGACGTTACTCTACGCTAATATTTTTTTTACTTTTGGTAGTGTTTGCTCACTTCAGTGGAGTGCAAATTTGGGGCAGAACATGCACATTTAATTAGATTTCAGCTTATTTAGCTGAGCAATATGACTGCCATTTTTTTTGCAAAGTACTGTACATGTCCATACAACAGAGTACTAAATAAGCTAGCAGCTACAACAGACTTGGCAAGGCTCAAAACAAACAGCGAAGTGGGGTTAATGTTAAATAAAATCCAGGGATTTTGAGCAATCAGATGTTCAAATTGCTCCCCTCCAGCTCCGTTCCTGCATCGATATTGACTGCTCCAGCTCCGCCCTGCGCTCTGACACAAATCTATTTTTTTTTTTTAATGTGTTAAAAAAAATTAGCATTGCAACTTTGAAAAAAAGAAGCTTTATTTATTCAAGAATTCTCAAACAGCTCAAATACCTCTTAAACTAGAATCATGCCTTCATTCTTATATTCATAATTAATTCTATGAAATATTATTACTGCAATAAAATCGTCGTTCATTGCCTGTCATAGATCACTGAAAATTAACGTTAAAGCCGAAAACAGTCTTACTTACTTACTTAGTCTTCCACTTCTACCGTGAGGTGTAGAGGTAAACCCGAAAACAGTCACCATAACTAACTTGGTGAGTTGGCATGCTCGAAACTACTTTACATGCAGCCTGAATGTGGTGTAGGTAACTGGGAATGGCCTCAAGAGCATTCTTAACTTTTAGCCTATCAGTAGTTTCCATCGCCTCACAATTTTCCCTAACTTTTTGTAGTGTTGTAGTAAAATCTGCGAGATAATCGCTCATTTCAGTAAGATTTTAGTCCTATGATAATAAATAACCTCGCCCGATTGTGTATGACTATAATCCTCTCACACGCCAGAATCGCGCTGAATTTTGTGCCATGGCAATGCTTAGAAACGATCCCGCCGTTTAAACCTACTCGCTTTCCTTGTGACGTACAATAAACATTTTTAACATTTTGCCCGATCTGATAGAGACTGCGGCAAGACTTATAATTAACGATCTTCCAGAAATGTGCCGCCAAGTTACTGTCTGAATTAACGTAATACTTTAACTTTAACGCCTCTAATAGTAGTAATCCTTACATTTTTTTGGTAGTGTAACACGAGACAACAGTAATAATTAACGCCAATTCTAACACCCTTACTTACTTAGTCGTTCCTATACAAGTGAGCAAGCAGAGCTGTTTTTGCAAGCAACGACATTGGAGAATTTTTCAAAACAACTGTAGGAGAGCGCCAGGGATCCTATCGGCTGTCCCCAGTTTTTCCTGGCCTTTTATTTAGTCCTCGGTATTTCAAGAGGCTCTTGTTTAATAAATCCTCCCATATCGGACTCTGGGGCCGACCTGGAGGTCTGTGGCAACCTACGTTTGTTTCCCATGCTTATCGTGGTAGCCGATCTGATTCTGCAGACATGGCCAAACCATCTTAAGGGACTGTTCTATTTGGGTCTGCAAGGGTGGGATTTTATAGGCCTGAATAGCCATGGTTGCGGACCAACATCTTCGTTAAATGGGCAAACGTTAGAAGAAGTTCAACACCTTTAGAAAAATATCTTTCGAGGTTTTGAATCTGGCTTTTGCAGTTGAGTCATTGCCCATGACTCGCATCAATTAAAGAAATCAAGACAAGGGACTAGGTGGCCTCAGCTGCCATGACAAGGTTGAATGTGATCTGGAAAAGTAACATCAGTTTTCCTGTGAAGATCAAATTATACAAATCACTTGTATTATCTATTTCTTGTATGGGTGTGAGAACTGGACACTCACTTTCGCAGATAGCTCCGAGATAGGATTCAGGTTCGAGCTAAATGTTATAGAACTTAATTTTTTTCATTTGCTTCTAAAGAGCACAAAACATGGATGTCTATTTAGAGCTGATAAACACCATGCCCCACTTCTCCAACCACTTTTTCCAGTGAAAACTTGAAGCTTGGGTTTGGGATGTGTCGTCTGACTTTTCGAAATCAGGACAGTCAAAGTAAACGGAGCAAATGCTAGCTCAGAGAAAATCCAGGGCTGTCTAACATCCAAGAATGGGCCAGGACACGGTTTTTGTTCTCTCCTTACATGCCTTGTGACATCGCATTGCTGAGTATAGAAGAGCAGTGACAGGACCCTGTCGCCTTGCTTCCACCATGGTGGTCCTGAACTCTTCATGACTTATTAGGGCTGTCCTCACATAATTTCTGAGATAATTTCTGCAAGACTGTAGATGATGAATCAGAGGTGCTGGAATTTTTTGGTCCCTAACACAGACAACAGTAATAATTAACGCCAATTCTAACACCCGCCGCGCAAAACCCCGCTTCGCTTGACACGCGGTGGGATGGGCCCGATGATATATACACACAGACAGTTTAAATTCTCGCCGAGTAATGTATTTCTGACGTCACTCAAAACAAGTTAGTTATTTGAAAAATAAATGCTAGAGAGAGATGAGAGGGGGAAGATGGCCGACTTGTGTAAAATTTATATTTGACGATTGACAGTGACAAAATTGAAAATCTAAACCATACTGAAACTGACCATAAAAATCATATGGTAGTATAGCTTAGAGTCCCCTGAGCAAAAATATGGTTTAAAATATATGGTAGTCCAATTATTGGCCAAGTTATTGAGATAATACTATATGTCTAATAACACTAAGATGGACAGACTGTGGTTCTTGCTTGTTTTTTTCATAATGTTAGTGGGGACGCCAGCTTAAAAAGAGGCATGGCAGTAATTCAAATTCTATTAGTTGGTATAGGAGTGAAAGGGGAGAGATAGGAAAAATGTAACTAAAAACGAAACATCTTTTTCTATTGGGCATAACTAACGCAGACTGACCAATCGACTACCAGACACAGAGTTTGTTTGAAAATTTTTTTTTTTTTTCAAAAACTACATTTGAATTCTGGTAGTCGCAAGTTTTCCATTGGCCAGTACTAATAGATATTAGCAAAAAGCTTTCAATGCTCATCGCCAGTTGACAAAAATTTTTTCTATCAAATACGCTGAGATCAGCTGTGTTAATTTATAAAATAAAGAATTAATTCGCAGTCTGGGCAGGGCAGAGAAAAACTGAGGCCATTCTTTGCAAGTCAGCGTTATTTGTTACATATTTCTGTGAAAATTGTGGTAAGAATGCTTAATGTATTAATATGTTTATTACAACTGCCAAAGTTAGATACTGCTATTGGGAAAAGTGAAGGACATGCCGGGAGCAGACATTGTTGAGTCCTCACATTGAACTGTATCTAACTGTTGTATATTGTCATGATTTTGTTTTAATATTATTGTATTAGAATATGTTAGTAAGCCTCCGTGTTCCATGAACGCTGTTCAACATGCCTGGAGCGTTTATAATTTAAAAAAAAAAAAAGAAGAGCAAATCATACAAAAGGAAATGTGGTTACTCCACGTTATTGTATTGAGGAAAACTATGTAAAAGTACAGTGGCGTATCTGCCATAGGGACCTGAGGTGTGAGTCATATAAAATTAGGGGCGAGTGCACCTGTATTCACGCGAGGCTGACCCCATAACCCCATATGTAAATAATAATAATAAATTGTGATCAGATATAAAAAGGCCAGGGTGTCTTTTTATTGCAGAGGTTTTATTTCCTGTTACCAGCTGGTGACAGGAAACCTGATGAGTGAGTGTAATGCCAACAAGTCTCTGGTAAAACGTTTATGCTGTCAGCAGATAGCTGGAGGAGCTTGTGTGTGCTGATATATCTATATTTTCTGCAACGACATACTGAATTATCCTTCTACAAAGAATCCCAGGTGATGTGTTAGCATCTGGGTATATCTGACACTTCAATTATAATAAACTTTGGTATTTTCAATCATACCCAGAAGTTTAGGGGGCGTGATGAAACTACAGCCCCTCCTAAAAAAATGACAAACACTATTAGATAATAAAGCTGTAATCTGTGAATACACCAACAGGAGAGATAGAGTGACTTGATACTTATTGGACAAAGTGTCCACACATTTTAGTTAATCTTTTTATGTAAACTATCTTTTCCTCATTTTAAAGACCTGTCCAAAAGAGATGGCGGGACAGGCAGATTAAATTGTAAAAAGAAAATATTCAGTTTTAAAGAAAAAACTTAACCACTGTTTTATTCATTTTCTTATAGTGAATTAAAGTGTTTTGTGTTTATGTACCATCATTATGCACCCCAATAAATAGCAGGCTTATCATCATTCGTATTGCAGCACATCCAAAGAATGGACACTCACTGCAGATACGGAGCGAAGGATTCAGGCTTTCGAGCATAAATGTTATAGAAGAATTTTGCGCATTTGCTATAAAGAGCACAAAACAAATGTCTATGTTAGAGAGAAGATAAACACCTATGCAGGCCACCAAGAACCACTTTTGTCAATAGTGAAATGTCGAAAGCTTGCCTGGTTTGGGCATGTAACTCGTCATGACTCCCTTTCGAAAACGATCCTTCAGGGAACAGTCGAAAGTAAACGGAGAAGAGGAAGGCAGAGAAAATCCTGGGCTGATAACATCAAAGAATGGGCAGGACACGGTTTTTCCACACTTGTACGCATTGCTGAGGATAGAGAGCAGTGGAGGACCCTGTCTGCTGATGCTTCCACCATGGCACCCCTACGACCCATGACGGGTTACGGGCTGAGATGAGATGACCATCATTTTCATTTCTCCCCTAGACATTAGGTACATCATACACCAGACACTAGAGCCAAAATAGTGACCGTGTGAGATCTAGGGAGGTAGCGTTAGGTTCCCTGCAAATACATTATCATCATCTTTTAGAGTCAGGGGCCTACATGTGCGTGACCTCACATGGTTAACACAGACACAGATTTCTTTCTTTTAGGTATACCATCATAACCTCCCCAGCAAATTAAACTTGCTACATATTGGTAGGCTTGTCCGGGATTTGAATTTCTCCTAGTACTACATACATTGGGGTCTGGGTTTTAGCATTAACAACATTCTATTTTCCCAGGGAATCCCCATAATTACTATTGCCCAAGATTTGGGAATTTAATGAAGTGTCAGAACCTGGAATTAATTAAGTAAATTTGCATTTATTTTAGAAATTTAGTTGGAACATTTTGTATTTATCAGATGGCAGATTTGGCCAAGTTTCGCTCTGCGGCTGTGCAGACTTCCAGGGAAATGAATATGGAGGGTCAAGTCTTGATTGACTATGTCACCTCAGAATGTGATAAATTTATTGCTAGGGAAGAACATAGGTTAGCTGAGGAAAGGAAAATACAGTTAGAAGAGGCTAGGGAGATTAAGAAATTAGAGGCTGATAGAGAGGCTGAGATCAAGAGGCTCCAATTTGAGGAGAGAAAATTGGAGGCAGAAAAAGAAGAAAAACGACTGCAAAAGGAAGCAGAAGCACAGGAGAAAAGATTACAGAGGGAGCATGAGTTGCGACTAAGGGAGTTAGAGTTGCAAGGCCTTGCTCCGGACAATGGTCACAGCCCCTCTACCTCTGATACTACTGCTAGTCAGGGGCCTCCAACTCAGCCATGGGGTTCCATCTAGACTATTTTGTAGAAAAGGATGATGACATTGAGTCATATTTGAGCAGATATGAAGTATTAGCCACTACTTATGGGTTAGAAAGAGAAAGTTGTCTCAAGGTCCGGGGAACAGCTTATGAAGTTTTTTCCAAAATGAGCAGGGATGACCAAGACAACTATGACATGTTGAAGCAGGCTTTTTTGTTAAGATACGAAAAGAACGGAGAGTTTTATAGAAAGAAATTTAGGAATGCCAGGTTACTGTCGGGTGAGACCTATCACCAGTTCTCCGCCCAATTAGAAACTTATATGGAGAAATGGGCTACTTTGGGGAACACCCAAGATCTCAAAGAGATGATACTCATAGAACAGATGAGAGAGTCCATGGCTCCAGACATGAGAAAGTTTCTCATGGAACAGGGTGTCGTGGAATATTCTAATCCACATATATAAATTATCAAGTAAATATAAAGCCTAATAAATACATATAATAAATAAAGGAAGAAGAATGGTAAAGAACAGTGCTGTCACAATGACAGTACTCGAAATCCCCCTTCTTTTCTACTTCGTCGGCAAATTGCAACGCTTTCACGTTGATATTAAAGGCCTTCTGCAACATACACGCGTTTCCCAAACACACAATAAAATGTGCTGCCTTTCTAAGAAAAACCTTGAAATATGCAAGTTGACCTAAATTTTAAATTCCATTCATGTCTTTTTCTACACTATGTTACCAAAAACAAAAGACAGATGGACTAAAGGATAGCGAGAAGGGAGAGGCAGAAAGCCGAACACTAAACACGCGTCGCGCGATACACAAATGCTGCCATCACGCGTGTAAGACTACATGCACTAACTTTTTTCAGACGGACAGTGATAAATTCACTACCCTTCCCAGAGTTAGGTTTTAAAATCACAAAAAACGCTTATTAGGAAAGATAACATTATATGGGTTTACATTTGAAAACATTACAGTACCCAGACAGCACATCTTCGAAACAGGAGGTAGAAGGAATTGCATATTTTGAACGCAGCCACGTAGCTCTTTTAAATTTGGATATTTGGGTTCCTTAGGGCTTGCTGACAAAGAATATGTAAAACGTTACGCAAATAGTCCAGGAATTAATAAATTATAACCAAAATAAAATAGTGGGGATGCCTGACAACATGGAATCATTTCTGCTCATAAAATTTTTTTATAACGTGTTTGAAAAAACCTTACGTTACAGAAATAGCCTACCATGTAAACTCCAAATTGATTGGAGCGCAACAAATGAAAGACTAACCACGATTGGTCGGGCTATAAATACTATCTTTCGTTGTTAGGGGAGACGTGGAAAGGTAACATTTTTTCAAACACTTGTCGAAACGTGGCTCGATTGGCCAGACTCGCTGATATAATCACTTAGGAGCGTTAGTTCGAAACCACTTGTTTAAATAAGCTTGATAAAGCAACAGTGCGTTGAAGCCAGCTCATATTTTGCTAAATAAAAGCCTGGAACATAAGCAGATGGGAATTTGTGCCAGTAAATGTGCCAGAATTCATTGCTAATCAACGTATCTGTGTTTATTCTATGAATTGTGGTAAGCTTGAACCATTCAGTATCTTTTAATGAAAATTGAATGTGAATTGTTAATTTATGCCTGTATATATATGTGTAGTTCAGTGGCAAACAGGAGATAAAGCCTATAATGCTCCAGCCTGAACAGAGGGTGTCGGAGGAAAGTAAAATGGCATGGAATGGCCAAATAGTACACTGACACCTGGATGATTGACTAGAAAGAAATAATGCTGGAATGGCAGAGGCGTGGTAACCATTAAGGAGGTAAATACTGGTATAAAGTATTTCAGATGAAGCTGACAGTTGGCCTAACGCTCTGAACTCAATGTTTGTGATGTATTGTGATCAGTGTAAAAAGAGAGTATAAGTTAGTTATGAAGTAGAAGGTACATCCTTCTTGTTTACAGGGCCCGTGGTCTTGATGGTACTGAGCAGCACCTGGTCAGAGCTTTGCTGAATCCAGAGTCGGACAGCATACTCCTTGGTCTTTTTAGCTATCAGTGAGGTGTCTCCAGAGCCCAGGGGAGAATTCGAGCAGAGGAGTCCTTTCCTGCCGCCATCACGCAAGATAAGCTGATTTGGCCAGCTGAGCTCAACATTATGTCCCCTCATCTTGAAATGACTTTGTAAAAATAACATTCAGAGGGGAATTTAATTGTCTTAATATCAGGAACTGAGAACATCTCCAATACTAGTCCCAAAAGACAAACTATTGAAGTCATGATGACAAATACCAACAGAGCTTGAACAAAACAAAACCAGTATTACCTCATATTACTACTACACAACTGACACACATAGGATATTTTTAATAATATATGTCACTACAATATTCATATTGATAAAGTCTGTACATATACTTGTAATTAAAATTGATTGTGATCCCTGGTTCCTTTGTATTTGAATCAGGACACATATACCTTTATAACAACAATGAATACATATTGTTATTTGAAAAGTTATCAGTGACTCCTTAAGATATTCTCATAGAGTGTTCTATGTATGTGAGTGTCACAGTGTTGTCAAGAGTAGTGGATTAAATTAAATTGTTTATCTGTCTGTTGTTGTGACTTACACTTCATCATACACATACCCTAGACACATAACGTAGTCATCACACTATTCCAGAATAATTCTGACTGAGATATATAGATATGTGGTAGCAAGTAAGGTTATCTATAATACACTACTCTTAATAGATATAGATACCTTCACAGCTGATCTCAGTCAGTACACTAAGTCCCCTATAAATATTTATAACATCCCACTTCACCACACAGGGCGCGGAGAGGCTGGGTGAGATAATTAATGTCGCTGAGAGGTATCAGGCAGCCCAGGCAGAAGTAGCTGGCACCAAAAAGAAACCAGTAGATCATTATAAGGCTCCTCAAAACTATAATAAATTTGACAATAGAGGTAAGCAAAACTTTGATAGGCCTCGAAATGATTATAAAAATAAAACCTCACATTTCAGTGACAGAAAGAATGATGAAAGAAAACCTTTTCATCAAGGTAGATTATATTGTAAGAGGGATGGACATGACATAAAATTTTGTAAAAGTAAACCTGCTGGATTTGCTGCTATGAAAATGGGGAACAAGGAAGTAAAGGACAAACCTGCGGGACAGCAGGAACCTTATCACCTCCCAGTTTGTGAGGATGTTGTATGCAATGATGTCACCATTAGGTGCCTCTATGATACCGGTTTAGATTTTGATTCTGTCGTGAGCTCGCACTTGGTGAACCCAGATCAGTATACCACAGAAACAGTGGAGATACAAGGGGCGACCAAGGACATACCACTCATGACACTTCCCATTGCAAGAATAAATGTGAAAACTCGCTATGTGGAAGGCGTAATCAGAGCAGCAGTGATCGATGCACCCATCTACCCTCTGATATTGGGGTGTCGTTATGTCTACTTGGGGAATCCCAAGAGACCTGTGGTCTTGGCAGCCGTCCAGACGCGATCACAATCCAGAAAAGAAGATAAACCAATAAATACTCATCCAGAGGAGATGAGGAAGGCACAGGCTGAAGATAGGTCACTGAAGCCGTGTTATAAGAAACTCCCAAAGAGCCATACTCCTCCTAATAAAGGAGAATTTTATATGAAGAATAAATTGTTATATAGGAAGGCAGACACGGGTTCAGCTGGTCACGGACAGCTGGTCCTTCCCATTTCATATAGGGAAAAGGTGATGGAGTTAGGTCATACTATCCCCTTCAGTGGTCACATGGGGATTAGCGCAACAGGACAGCATAAAGCTTGTCATTATTTCTGGCCAGGGATAACGGAAGATATAAAGAGATATGTAAAATCCTGTCCAGAATGCCAGAGAGTAGCTCCAAAGCATTGGACTACTCCAGCAACTCTAGGGGAAATGCCCATAGTGGGAACCCCTTTTGAGAGAGTTGCAGTGGATATTGTGGGACCTCTCACTCGGACCAAGAGGAGGAACAGTTACATCCTTACTCTGGTAGACACTTGTTCTATGTGGGGAGAGGCGGTAGCCCTGTCGTCAATCGATTCGAAACATGTGGCAGAGGCATTACTTACTATATTCACAAGGTTAGGATTCCCGCATCAAATCTTGACTGATAACGGCTCACAGTTCAAGGGGAAACTAACAGAAGAGGTTTTTAGGTTGTTTCAAGCCAAGCACTTTCATTGTAGTCCGTATCACCCCCAAGGGAACGGCCAGGTAGAGAGGTTCAATGGGACTCATTTCTATCCTGAGAAAGCTGGCACATGAGAAACCTGATACGTGGGACAAATACTTGCCTGCCGCGTTGTTTGCATACCGGGAAGTTCCACATAATTCAACCGGGATGGCACCCGCAACCCTGTTATTTGGGAGGCCAATAAAAGGTCCATTAGAAGCCTTGTTAAGGACTTGGACAGATGAGAAGGCAGAGGAGACTGTTACCTCATCCTATCAATATGTGAACGAACTGACCTCTCGTTTAAAAACTAGTTGGAAACTGGCAAATGATAATTTGAGACAAGCCAGGAAAAAGCATGCTGCTTATTATAATAAGAAAGCAAAGGATAGGGAGCTTGCTGTAGAGGAGAAGGTGCTTCTTCTATTGCCCGGCAGCAACAATAAACTTCAGATCGGATGGCAAGGTCCATATACAGTTTTGGAAAAGGTATCCAGAACAAATTATAAGATAGACAAAAAGGGAAAGGAAAAAGTCTATCATGTGAACCTTTTGAAGAAATATCTGGACAGACAAATCCAGGAAGGAACACACCTAATGGCCTTGTCTATCGCAACCGAAATGAAAAATGACCCTCTAACCTCATTTGAATATCCACTGAAAACCAGTGAAACGTTTGCACAGGTGAAGATCAGTAATCACCTGACAAAAGAACAGAGGGAGAAGGTTCAACAGGTCCTTGAGAAACATACAGATGTGTTAACGGATAAACCGGGGCACACAAATTTGTTGGAATATGATTTGAAACTACTAGACCCAGCACCCATCTGTATGAGGCCCTATTCTATTCCTTTCGCTAAGGAAAAAGCTTTGAAAGAGGAGATAGATTATTTGTTACAAGAAGGGATTATTTCTCACAGTGAGTCTCCTTATAGTTCCTGTGTGGTTTTGTTGTGGAAACCATCGGGAGAACATAGACTGTGCATAGATTACAGGAAACTGAATGCTGTCACAGAAGGTCAGGTGGATCCATTACCTGATACTACTCAACTATTTGCCAGGCTGAACAGGGCAAAATATTTTTCTAAGGTGGATCTTAGCAAAGGCTATTACCAAATTCCAGTAAAGCCTGAGGTTCGACCTTATTTAGCCTTTAGCACCTCGGAAGGTCATTATGAGTTCAGCATGTTACCGTTTGGGTTGAAAAATGCCCCAAGTGTGTTTTCTAGGATGATGCGAAAATTGTTGGATCCCCTGAAAAATCCATGTATTTCGAATTTTATGGATGATATCCTCATTGCTACGGAAACATTTGAGGAACACGTTACCTCTTTGAATATGCTGTTTGATAGACTCAGAGAGGCTAACTTGACCGCTAGACCAACAAAATGTTGTATTGGTTGTAAAGAGTTGGAATTCTTGGGACATACTGTACATCAGGGTAGCATGACCCCTGATCCCAAGAATCTGGAAAAATTGAAAAGAGCACCTAGGCCACAAACAAAGAAAGATGTGCGATCTTTCGTGTCATTGTGTGGGTTCTACCAAAAGTACATTAAACATTTTAACTTTATATGTGCTCCTCTGACGAATTTAACTCGCAAGGGTCAACCTGATACAATAAATTGGTCCGCACAGTGTGAATTGGCTTACCAGGAGTTAAAAGAAAAACTCACAAGCAGGCCAGTATTGCAATTGCCTGGGCCTGGGCGCTACATTGTTGCAAAGGTCCTCCTCACAAGATGGAAAATTGAACCCAGTCGGTTATGCAAGCCGCAAGTTGAACAAGGCGGAAAAAAATTATTCAACAAGTGAAAAGGAATGTCTAGCTTTGATATGGGCTATAAAAAAATTCCAGATTTATCTATATGGCAGGACATTTGTGGTCCAAACGGATCATTCACCTCTCGTATTCCTGTCACAAGCCAAGCATGAAAATTCCAGATTATTAAGATGGTCATTATTATTACAGCCATACTCATTTCTGATTGAATATATTCCCGGCCCTCAGAACGTCGGTGCAGACTTTTTGAGTAGACATCCTTATGATGAAGATCAGAAAAACTTGTAAGACTTCATTTGAGCTAAGTTATCTCGCAGATTATAACCTGCAAATGAATGCATGTTTTAGGACGGGAGGTGTGTAGTAAAATCTGCGAGATAATCGCTCATTTCAGTAAGATTTTAGTTCTATGATAATAAGTAACCCCATCCGTATGTGTCTGACTATAATCCTCTCACGCCAGCATCGCGCTGAATTTTGTGCCATGGTAATGCTTAGAAACGATCCCGCCGTATAAACCTACTCGCTTTCCTTGTGACATACAATCAACATTTTTAACATTTTGCCCGATCTGATAGAGACTGCAGCAAGACTTATAATTAACGATCTGCCAGAAAGGTGCCGCCAAACTACTGTCTGAATTAACGTAATACTTTAACGCCTCTAATAGTAGTAATCCTTACATTTTTTGGTAGTGTAACACGAGACAACAGTAATAATTAACGCAAATTCTAACACCCGCCGTGCAAAACCCCGCTTCGCTTGACACGCAGTGGGATTGGCCCGATGATATATACACACAGACAGTTTAAATTCACGCCGAGTAATGTATTTCTGACGTCACTGAAACAAGTTAGAATGCTAGAGAGAGATGAGGGGGGGGGAGATGGCCGACTTGTGTAAAATTTTTATTTGACGATTGACAGTGACAAAATTGAAAATCTAAACCATACTGAAACTGACCATAAAAATCATATGGTAGTATAGCTTAGAGTCCCCTGAGCAAAAATGTGTTTTAAAAAATATGGTAGTCCAAGTATTAGCCAAGTTATTGAGAAAATACTAAATGTCTACGGACGCTTGACCAGACAGACTGTGGTTCCTGCTTTTTTTTTTCATAACGATAGTGGGGACGCCAGCTTAGAAAGAGGCATGGTAGTAATTCAAATTCTATTAGTTGGTATAGGAGTGAAAGGGGAGAGATAGGAAAAATGTAACTAAAAAACGAAACATCTTTTTCTATTGGTCATAACTAACGCAGACTGACCAATTGACTACCAAGACACAGAGTTTGTTTGGAAATTTGTTTTTGTCTTTCAAAAACTACATTTGAATTCTGGTAGTCGCAAGTTTTCCATTGGCCAGTACTAATAGATATTAGCAAAAAGCTTTCAATGCTCATCGCCAGTTGACAAAAACTTTTTCTATCAAATACGCTGAGATCAGCTGTGTTAATTTATAAAATAAAGAATTAATTCGCAGTCTGGGCAGGGCAGAGAAAAACTGAGGCCATTCTTTGCAAGCAGCGTTATTTGTTATATATTTCTTGAAATTGTGGTAAGAATGCTTAATGTATTAATATGTTTATTACAACTGCCAAAGTTAGATACTGCTATTGGGAAAAGTGAAGGACATGCCGGGAGCAGACATTGTTGAGTCCTCACATTGAACTGTATCTAACTGTGGTATATTGTCATGATTTTGTTTTAATATTATTGTATTAGAATATGTTAGTAAGCCTCCGTGTTCCATGAACACTGTTCAACATGCCTGGAGCGTTTATAATTTAAAAAAAGAAGAGCAAATCATACAAAAGGAAATGTGGTTACTCCACGTTATTGTATTGAGGAAAACTATGTAAAAGTACAGTGGCGTATCTGCCATAGGGACCTGAGGTGTGAGTCATATAAAATTAGGGGCGAGTGCACCTGTATGCACGCGAGGCTGACCCCATAACCCCATATGTAAATAATAATAATAAATTGTGATCAGATATAAAAAGGCCAGGGTGTCTTTTTATTGCAGAGGTTTTATTTCCTGTTACCAGCCGGTGACAGGAAACCTGATGAGTGAGTGTAACGCCAACAAGTCTCCGGTAAAACGTTTATGCTGTCAGCAGATAGCTGAAGGAGCTTGTGTGTGCTGAGATATCTATATTTTCTGCAACGACATACTGAATTATCCTTCTACAAAGAATCCCAGGTGATGTGTTAGCATCTGGGTATATCTGACACTTCAATTATAATAAACTTTGGTATTTTCAATCATACCCAGAAGTTTAGGGGGCGTGATGAAACTACAGCCCCTCCTAAAAAAATGACAAACACTATTAGATAATAAAGCTGTAATCTGTGAATACACCAACAGGAGAGATAGAGTGACTTGATACTTATTGGACAAAGTGTCCACACATTTTAGTTAATCTTTTTATGTAAACTATCTTTTCCTCATTTTCAAAGACCTGTCCAAAAGAGATGGCGGGACAGGCAGATTAAATTGTAAAAAGAAAATATTCAGTTTTAAAGAAAAAACTTAACCACTGTTTTATTCATTTTCTTATAGTGAATTAAAGTGTTTTGTGTTTATGTACCATCATTTTCATTTCTCCCCTAGACATTAGGTACATCATACACCAGACACTAGAGCCAAAATAGTGACCGTGTGAGATCTAGGGAGGTAGCGTTAGGTTGCCTGCAAATACATCATCATCATCGTTTAGAGTCAGGGGCCTACATGTGCTTGACCTCACACGGTTAACACAGACACAGATTTCTTTCTTTTAGGTATACCATCATAACCTCCCCAGCAAATTAAACTTGCTACAAGTGTACTGCTTTATTACTGTAGAAACCTGTTGGTGTATTTCCTGTTTATCCAGTTCCTTTTCAGAGTCATCATCTTCTGAAGAATTCATCATCGTCATCAGTATCATCATCATTCCATTTTTGCTACATATGGAGCATGGAGCCAGACTGTTCACAACACTTGCTTTATTCATCTTTGTTTGAGCTCGCCATTCATTTCCTTTTCCACCTTGCAATTCTCTGATTTCTTCTTTACTTTTTCCAAAAGCCCTAATTTGAGCGTTTAAAATGCAGATGTAAAGCCTTTATTGAGATCTATTTCCGTACATCGGTCGGTCATCAGTCATGTGGGCAGATGTGAATTTGTTGTTGGTGCCATGGCTGAATTTGCTTGTACATTTTCTGATCCCAAGTGTGTGTGTGTGTCTGTCTGACTCTCTCTCTCTCTCTCTCTCTCTCTCTCTCTCTCTCTCTCTCTCTCTCTCTCTCTCTCTCTCTCTCTCTCTTTCTATCTCTATCGTGGCCTTCCAATATTATTAAACAAAAAAGATTATTAATTTTTTCATAATTTACCCCTTAAGCCTAAAGATTTATTAATTAGTTGTTTTTTATTTATTTAAAAAAAAAATGAATAACAAATGTAAACTTGAAAGTTGCCCCGCGTAGTTACCGGGGTCTTCATAGAGACAAAGACAAAATAAGACTGCTGCGCCGTTATACAATTTGTACAAGGTCGACAGTATGAGGTTAGATAGAGCTGGCAACATCATCATGTCAAACAAATTGCTACAGAAACCACCACTACAAGAGCATGTGAATGTTTGGTGCAGGTTTCCTGTAAGAAGAACAGCTACATTGGTGGCTCCATGCTCCGTAAGGAGAGCAAAGGAAAACGATGATGATGCTGATCATGATGATGATGAAATTTGGTGAAAATGAGCTGATTTGTTTTTAAATACATTTGACATTACTTAACAAAATAGAATTTCTAACTTTAAAAAATTCAAGTGTATCAACATTTAAATAATACTAAAGTGTTGTTATTCTGAGTATAGACCAAGCTGATCTGTCATCACACAGGTGTACAATTTTATTTCGGTTTTTTTTTTTTTTTCATTTAAAAGTGTGATATTTATTATTTTAGACTTACATTAACTGTGAAAATGTATGGGGAAAAAAAATTAAGCAATTAACTCGGGTTTCAAATTAACAAACCATCAAATATTTTGTTTTATATCAGACCATTTAGTATAATATCATTCATTTTTGTTTTGAAAATGAACCAGAAAATGGAGCAGCGAAGCGGTCAACATTTTCTGTACTCCGGCACCGCTCTAGCTACGGCAAAAACCTTCTGCTCCGGCTCCGCTCCAAAGCCCGGATAAAAACTCCCTAAGAGCAGGACAACAACCCCCCCCCCCCCCCCCACAAAAAAAGAAAGAAATGTTAGCCTACCAACTGTTCTTGTTGCCCCAAACGACTGCGAAACGGCAGTAAATAATGCAAGGTTAACGTCACGTGATGTAAACAGAATTGATAGAAACGGCTTAACCAATGTCAACCACGTGTTTTGTTTGCCGGGCGTCTCTGAGGAGTCACATCCAGAATATGACTACTACTTCCTAAGGCATGTTGTTAGGGGGGGGGGGGGGGGGGCGACCAATATCAGGTTGGCAGTCTCATAGTGTCAAACATTTGCTACAGAAACCACGGCTGCAAAAGAATACGATTGTTTTGATGCAGGCTCCCTGCCAGGGGATGGGCCTCAGTGGTCACTTCATGGTTCCAGAAGGAGCGACTAGGGATATGATGACAGTCAGAGTTTAAATATAAACTGAGATAAACGTAGTTTAGTGTAGTCTGAATTGTGAGGAATTACTTTAATGTGCTACAGTTGAGAAGTATCATAGAACTGGGGTTAGAGTTAAGTGAAAACACGCGTAGTGAACGTTGAGAGACATGGTGGAGGCGTATTCAAAGTTGAGAAAAATCCCGTAAATGTCAGTGGAGAGTGATCCTTTGATGTAGTCACAGCTCAAAGAGATCACATGGATGTGGTCGGAGTTACGAGAAATCACGAGATGTCGTTCAGACTTGGCAGGAGAGTTCATTGTGTTGGTGTCAAGAAGGATTGTATGGAATGAGACAGTCGGCGAAAGTTTATACAAGAGTCAATCATACAGTTACGGTAAGCCAGCGCTGAAAGGAGTAAACACTGAGATTGGACTTGGTAGGCGAGGGTGTGTTGGTGGATTTAAAGAGAGAGATGGCAGTAAAACCGCGGGAAAGCGTGTATAGCGTCCCATGCCCAGTGTCACTCATTGTTCGCAGACAGTGGTGCCGGAGTTTGCCCACAGGGTTGTGATTTCACTGAAAGCACTCCCCTTTTTATCCTGCAGCTTGTCAAAGCATTGTCTGCTACTGCGAATACGCGCATTCATACACACGAACAAACGGCCCAGATTTCAATGGACATCTCGTGTCAATAATGTCAAACGATCAGCATGCTGCATTTTAACAAAAAAACGGACAGAATATTTTGGAAAAAATTGAGAAAAATTAAATTATACTGAATGTAGAATGAAGAAAAAAAAATCTACTTTGAAACGCCGGCACTCGTAGTTAAATATAGCATGTGACAATAGAATGCGTTGATTTATCCGCCTATAGACGAATCTGTGATGCTCACGCAAAACCACGTATGCGAGATTATTTGAGGCTGAAGCATTAGTTGCATTCTGTATTATTAAGAGTTCTGATTGGAAGGTAAACATGAAATGAGGTTAGGAAATTACGAGAAGGAAGTGTCCAGAGAATTTCTAAAGATCAATTTTCCTTTCTTTTAGAGGCGGTAGATACTTGTCAAAAGCCATACCGTTACTGTTTACACTAATTCTGTTATACCAGTCGTTTATTCTGTACTTTATTACATATCTTGTGGGATTCACTTTCAGTTTTAGTTGACTAACACTGGCGTTAGTGAACTCTGCTGTCAAGCCATATTATTATCTCTCTCTCTCTCTCTCTCTCTCTCTCTCTCTCTCTCTCTCTCTCTCTCTCTCTCTCTCTCTCTCTCTCTCTCTCTCTCTGCCTTTATACTGTCACTTTGTTTGTGTGATGTTATGTGTTTATATATGTATGTCTGGTCGCTCAAGAAGTAGTTTAATCTTGTATGTTGACCCCGATCTTTCCTTGCCTCCTCCTCCTACTCTTTACGCGTCTCCTCTTTCTTTTCGCCCGTTTCCTTCATCCTTTCTTCCGTGTCCTTTTTCTCAGCCATCTTCTTCTCCCCTTCCTTCTCTTTCTCTTTTTCTTTAAAAAATAAATACACTTGACCTACGTTATGTAGTATACACTCCACTTGTCGGTATTATCGTTTTTGAAGAGATAAGAGGATGGTCATCAGCAGCTCCAAAACAAAAACCGGGGTGATATCACGAGAGGAAAAAGGGCATCAGATTAAGCAGGGAGAGCACGTCCTGGAGCAGGTCAGCCACTTTAAATACCTCGGAGCTGTCATAGACTGGAAGGGAGGCATCAACGAATACTTGCCTACCCGCTTAGCAGCAGCTGGGAGACTTTTTTAAGCCATAAAACGAGGATTCCCCAGCAAAAGAGAAGTTGGCAAGAAGACGAAGATGGCTGTATAGCGCTGCACCTATTTCCTAGTCTTGGCGTATAGATGCGAGTCATGGGCAATGACTACAACCCACAAAAGCCAGCTCCAAACCTCAGAAATGAGGTATCTGATGAAGGTGGGTGATTGAAATAACAAGAAGATACAAAGTCCGCAACTAGACGATACGTCATGGCCTAAAAACCCAAGCTATGCAGGTCCAAGTAGAACACTCCCAACTAAGATGGTTAGGCCGTGTCTGCAGAATAGGAGAAGATCGGCTACCACGACAAGTATGGGAAACTAAGAGCCAGGGATCCAGACCTCCAGGACGACCCAGAGTCCGCTGGGAGGACAACATTAGACAATCTCTGGAGGACCGAGGACTAGAATGGAACCAGGCCAGGAGGAAGACAGACGATAGGATAGTATGGCGCTCTGTCGTGGAATATTCTAATCCACATATATAAATTATCAAGTAAATATAAAGCCTAATAAATACATATAATAAATAAAGGAAGAAGAATGGTAAAGAACAGTGCTGTCACAATGACTGTACTCGAAATCCCCCTTGTTTTATGCTTCGTCTGCAAATTGTAACGCTTTCACGTTGATAGTAAAAGCTTACTGTATTATTACCCGCTTTCTTCAATGAAACGTGTGCTGCATTTCTAAGAAAAACATTGAGAGGCCCTGCGTAATGACCTAAATTAATCCTAACATTAATTATATTACGTTACCAAAACGAACGAACAGATGGACTCAAATATAGAGAGAGAGAGAGGGGCGAATAAAATCGGGAACGCATGCAACACGCGTCGCGCGATACACAAATGCTGCCATCACGCGTGTAAGTCTACATGCACTAATTGTTTTTCAGACGGACAGTGATAAAATACACTACCCTTTCCCAGAGTTAGGTTTATAAATCATAAAAAACTCTTATTAGGAAAGACAACATTAGATGGGTTTACGGTTGAAAACATAACAGTACCCAGACAGCACATCTTCGAAACAGGAGGTAGAAAATACATATTTTGAACGCAGCCACGTAGCTCTTTCAAATTGGTATATTTGGGTTCCTTAGGGCTTGCTGACAAATAATATGTAAAACGTTACGCAAATAGTCCAGGAATTAATAAATTATACCATAAATAAAATAGTGAGGATGCCTGACAGCATGGAATCATTTCTGCTCATAAAATTTTTTTTATATAACGTGTTTGAAAAAACCTTACGTTACATAAATAGCCTACCATGTAAACTCCCAATTGATTGGAGCGCAACAAATGAAAGCCTAACCACGATTGGTCGGACTATAAATACTATCTTTCGTTGTTAGGGAAAACGGGGAAAGGTAACATTTTTTCAAACACTTGTCGAAACGGGGCCTCATTGGCTAGACTCGCTGGATATAATCACTTGGGAGCGTTAGTTCGAAACCACTTGTTTAAATAAGCTTGATAAAGCATCAGTGCGTTGAAGCCAGCTCACAATTTTGCTAAAATAAAAGCCTGGAACATAAGCAGATGGAAATTTGTGCCAGTAATTGTGCCAGAATTCATTGCTAATCAACGTATCTGTGTTTATTTCCATGAAATTGTGGTAAGCTTGAACCATTCAGTATCTTTTAATGAAAATTGAATGTAAATTGTTAATTTATGCCTGTATATATATGTGTAGTTCAGTGGCAAACAAGAGATAAAGCCTATAATGCTCCAGCCTGAACAGAGGGTGTCGGAGGGAAGTAAAACGGCATGGAATGGCCAAATAGTACACTGACACCTAGATGATTGACTAGAAAGAAATAATGCTGGAATTGCAGAGGCGTAGTAACCATTAAGGAGGTTAATGCTGGTATAAAGTACTTCAGAATGAAGCTGATAGTTGGCCTAACGCTCTGAACTCAATGTTTGTGCTGTATTGTGATCAGTGTAAAAGAGAGTATAAGTTAGTTATGAAGTAGAAGGTACATCCTTCTTGATTTCAGGGACAGTGGTCTTGATGGTACTGAGCAGCACCTGGTCAGAGCTTTGCTGAATCCAGTGTCGGACAGCATACTCCTTGGTCCATTTAGCTATCAGTGAGGTGTCTCCAGAGCCCAGAGGAGAATTCGAGCAGAGGAGTCCTTTCCTGCCGCCATCACGCCAGATAAGCTAACTTGGCCAGCTGAGCTCAACATTATGTCCCCTCATCTTGAAATGACTTTATAAAAATAACATTCAGAGGGGAATTTAATTGTCTTAATATCAGGAACTGAGAACATCTCCAATACTAGTCCCAAAAGACAAACTATTGAAGTCATGATGACAAATACCAACAGAGCTTGAACAAAACAAAACCAGTATTACCTCATTTTACTACTACACAACTGACACACATAGATATTTGTAATAATATATGTCACTACAATATTCATATTAAATACATTCTGTACATAACTTGTAATTTAAATTGATTGTGATTCCTGGTTCCCTTGTAGTTGAATCAGGACACAT
The DNA here is from genome assembly GCA_024509875.1 of Oreohelix idahoensis. NCBI lineage: Eukaryota > Metazoa > Mollusca > Gastropoda > Stylommatophora > Oreohelicidae > Oreohelix > Oreohelix idahoensis. Next base: position 54,795 of record JAMPIV010019828.1, on the reverse strand, counting down.
ATTCATTCATGCCAGTAATGAATACATATTGTTATTTGAAAAGTTACGAGTGACTTCTTTAAGATATTCTCATAGTGTTATATGTATGTGAGTGTCACAGTGTTGTTAAGAGTAGTGGATTAAATTAAATTGTTTATCTGTCTGTTGTTGTGACTTACACTTCATCATACACATACCCTAGACACATAACGTAGTCATCACACTATTCCAGAATAATTCTGACTGAGATATATATAGATATGTGGTAGCAAGTAAGGTTATATATAATACACTACTCTTATTAGATATATATACCTTCACAGCTGATCTCAGTCAGTACACTAAGTCCCCTATAAATATTTATAACATCCCACTTCACCACACGCTCTCTCTTCCAAATCTCTACACCTAACGGTAGAAGAGGAACGACTAAATAAGTAAAGAATAGATAAGCTTCATACAACTGAAATGTGAACATTATCAATGGTACATAATTTTATTGACATTCAAAATAGAGGGGACTGACTGGTAAGAGAATCTAGCAAATAGATGACAGGTTGTGATTGTAACGGGAAAGTTCTAGAGCTATGCGGCTAGTAGTTATGTAGAGTGTAACTACAAGAGGAGAGATAGAAAATATCTGAGGCAATCACCCTGTTATGTGCGTGCTACACTTCATCAAATCATGCAACAGTGAGCCACGAACATGAGAGCGTGATAGTCAGAACATTTTATTACCATCACCATTATCCTTTAAAATTCGTACGGAGCATGGCCGCACTATTGTAGCTGGTCCCGCAGGAAACCTGCAGCAACCAGTCACATGCTCTTGTAGTGGTGGTTTCTGTGGCAGTTTATTTGACATGATGAGGTTGCCAGTTCCATGCACAACTTCATATTAGTCGTCGAAATGCCTGATGTTGCAGTAGGCATGTTCTTTCTTTGTCTCATCATAGACCCCCGGGAACTACACGGGGCATAACACTTTTTTTTTTTTTAGCAGAGTACAACTAACGTGATCGCATTGAGATATGATCATATATTGTAACAGTGTGGACTTAAGGTGAGTATTCGTACTTGTGTTAATCAGATATTGTGTTGTCTAGCTCTCCGTCAGTACCGTTCAGCTCCCCGCGGAGCACATGTCCTCAACAAAAACATACCAAGCCTCCCCCGTCATGTGCTATCCATTCATGATCTCTTTCACCGATATCTCCAGTTCTCTTCTCCATGTGTGCTTTTTTTCTGGCCTCCCTCCATTATCTTCCCCTGAGAATTCCAGAGCAGGGACTGCCTTGTAATGCCATCGGCCGATGTTCTTAACGTGGTTCATATCCAGTGTCAGCGTCTTCTCGCCTACGGTTGAACTGGTGTTTGTCTGGTTCCTTCCATCAGTTCCACGTTTTGTAATCTTGTCATATCATTTCGATGTTTCTATACTGCTCATGCACCCATTAATGAAAGTCGGTATCTTTCTGGTTGATTTTATTGTAAAGCACTACTCCAGGCACATAGAATCCTCACCAGATCAGAGCATCAACCAGCAGCTAAGATAATGATCTTTACAAACTGCAGATCACTACTGGTTTGAGTACAAAACACCAGAGTTTAAAACATGCATGAAAGATCTGAGTTTAACATTATCCAAAGCGCTTCAACTGTTGCCCTGCAGTAGTTACCCTTCCATTGCAAAATCACTGGGGAATAAGAGAGCTGATGCTTTATCTAAAGGTGGCGGTAAAATGGAACAATTCCGCCGCCCATCGCCCTAGAAGCCAAAACTATAATCCACAACTAGTACAACTACCAGTCGACGAAAGAAAGAAATATGGACAACACTTTTGACCTAACTCACCAGCTTCATAGATACCAGCAGACCATCCTTTTCCGCCTGAGAACTGGCCACTGCTGATTACAAGGCCACCCTGTCGCCTTAGATATCTCAAACTAATAAATCTCCGCGTGGAACTGGAATCCTGACCCCTAACACATTCTCCAAAACTGCCCAGTCCATGATAACCTACGATACCAGACTTGGCCAGAAGGTGCCGACCTCAGGCAGAAGCTATGGGGCTGCCGCATGGACCGAGAAAAGACTATGGACTTCGTGCTGGCGACAGGCCCACGATGCTTTAATATACTGAACATTATGTAATTCATGCGAACACGTACGATGCCATCATACAGTAGTAGTAGTAGTAGTAGTAGTAGTAGCAGTAGCAGCAGCAGCAGCCGCAGCAGCAGCTGGCTATGGGAATGGGCCCATGAGGTGATGGCCTTCATTTCTCTTCTGCTTGTTGTTGAGAACTTCTTTTCGCCCAATCTGAGATGGCACCGTAGAGAAGCATCGCCGCTTGGTGCGATCGACAACTTCATCCTTCCACTATTGGTTCTTGTGTGATTATTCACCGCTGAAATCAAATTGTGGAAATTTATTACCTAAACCGAGAACCGTACTTTTTCTTGACTGAAAAAGTGTCATGTTTCTCCCCTTTCCCCCGTTGTTTAGAATTTTTTTTTAAAACACGCCTGCCGTTCGTAAGGTTAATTTAAACCGTCTGCCGTAGGGGAGTGAAGTGTCATAGACTTCGATGTACTGGGTCCCAGCTTTATGAGGTGGGGTGGCCTGTTCCCTTCCTCGCTGCCGTTGCCTTCTCTAACTCAGGATCAGAGTCAGGTACCCTTTTACAGCTGGTTAGACTGATGCGTGACATTACCTAGCTTTGAACACGAAACCCGGTAACTTATTGCGGTAGTAGAGTGTTAAAGACTTCACCATACTAGGTCCAGCATCAAGAGGTGGGGCCTACCTAGCTATAAATGGGTACTTAACTGTGAGTTAGGGAAGGAAAAGACAGCGAGGAAGGAAACTGGTCTCCCCACCTCTCGATGCTTGATCTAGTATGGTGAAGTCTCAAACCCTCCATAACCAGCTGTAAATGGGTACCTGACTCTGATCTTGAGTTAGAGAAGGCAACAACAACGAGGACGGGAACAGGTGTCACGCATCAGTATAACCAGCTGTAAATGGGTACCTGACTCTGATCTTGAGTTAGAGAAGGCAACGGCAGCGACTTCCCTTGTTTCCTGTGTACCGTTAACTTGTAGAACTGATTCTTCTTCTTCTTTCTTCCTCGTTCGTCCTGAAAAGGACGTTGGTTGCGTTGTGTCCGTTTACAGCGAAGCTGCAGTATTTGCGCCTTTCGGCCGACACATCCGACTTCCGCACAGCATTTTTTGGGACCGGGTTTGCCTTCCCTCTTCGATCCCTACTCCTCAGCCAGACTGCAGTAATACAGCCTGTTTCCAGGACCACCACGTGGAGGTGGAGTAGGGTCTTGGTCAGCTCTGGTTCGCTGACCCTGACGCAGGCAGTCAAGCTATGGGGTCGCTTACTGCATTCCTCACTTTTGATGCATCTTGGGTCCCGAACTGATTCAATACCGTTTTATTGGTTTATAAACTTAAATAAAAATACGGGGGGGGGGGGGGGGTTTGAGGGCGGGTCTGTCGTAAGCGTGTCATCTAAGAATGCACAAGGAACGCATTTTTTTTTTTTAACTTGCCCTCCCAAATCACGATGTGAAATGAAATGAAAAAAAAAACATTTATTGACAATCATCTTAACAAGACAATTTCGAGAACTACACGTTAAATCGTTGAAAGTATTCAAAAAGAGACATGAAAATAGGTCGTATATCTTTATCATCACTGCCCTACAGATCGCAAAGGAGCATGATGATGATGAAAAAACGGTAAAGGTAGTCGCATAGCAGATACTGCCGTAAGGGAGTGAAGTGTTAGAGACTTCACTATACTAGGTCCAGCATCGAGAGGTGGGGGTGACTAGTTCCTTTCATCGCTGCCTTTTCCTTCCCTAACTGAAGGACAAAGTCAGGTACCCATTCACAGCTGGGACGACTGGAGCACGATGATACTGTGAATCGAACCCGGCACCTTAGTCGCAAGAGACCAGCGCTCTAACCACTCTGTCAATCGGACACTCATTAAAAAAACATGATAACGGATACAAACAGAATGTTAAAAACATGAAAAGGGGGGGGGGGGGGGAGGAAGAGATTTGTGACGTCGCGTAAGGTTGCGTGTAAAATGTGACAACTCCATGGCCTTGATACTACGATTGGATTTGCCGAACTGAAGATATAGTACGATGCTCCGTTTATCCTAAACATTTCAAAAATTTTCATCGACGGTGAATTATCACACAAGTACCTATATTTGTAACAATATGTAACTCACGCGAACGCGTGCGATGCCGTCATTTATTTGTAATAATATATAATTCACGTGAACGCGTGCGATGCCGTCATATACTGTACCAGTATGTATTTCACGTGAACTCGTGCGATGACGTCATATGCTGTACCAATATATAATTCACGTGAACGCGTACGATGCCGTTGTACCAGTGTCGCTCACGTAAACGCGTGCGATGTCGTCATATATTGATTGTAACAATATGTAATTACCGTGAACAACTTTGGTTGTGTGCAGGCAGATTATGAAGCATTGAATAATTCATCCTGAATTGAATACTAAAGATGAGCCACTCTTGCAAAGTATCAACACAGAGTTCCCACATCATCCGTAGGAAGTAACGATATTCACTCATGAATAATGCGCTGTGATTACCGCTATGTGCTATTTACATACGTTGCCAATATTCATGTTAATCCCAGATTTGTAATCGATGATAATAACAATTACCCCCTCGATACGCACAACAGTTATGTTTGTTCGCTGGTCCGACCCAAGGGCTTTTGATTCACTATCGAATTTTAGAGCAGCGTTCTTAATAAATCATAGCGTTATGAATAGGTGAGCGCATGCAGTAGAAAGAACAATAAAACTGTGCATTAATTCAGGCATCCACTTTCATCGACCTCGTTCTCTTCAATTTTTTTTTTTTCGGTCTGCATTCATTTATCGACTTTTTTTATATTTTTAAATTTTGCCGTTGATGTATACAATGTCGAACTTTGGCAACTGGATGGTCCGGGGAAATGTGGGTCGTCGCTCATGCATATTATCTCTTTCTGTCGTCTCATCCTTGATCATCAGACATTTGTTGCTGTATATGTCTGGGCTGCTGATTTCACTTAACATTTTCCTCATTGCTTCCAGAGAAGCATACAACATGTACTGCAGCTGCCCACTGTGTTCTTCTTTGAACATATTCAGACATCAGCTTGAGTATATTTTAAAGAATCAGCAGCTGATTTCGGAATAATGTCATCTCCGTAGGTCTTGTCCTGGACTAGAACTGGTGACGGCCTTGTGCATTTTCTTTGTTTCTCATGTGTCAGGCATTCCAGCATCAGATGTCGAGCAAGTCGCTTTATCAGTGCCACAGGTAAATTATTGCTGGTTCCTACCTTCATCTTATTGAACAGATGGAATATAAGTCTGTGTGACCTGTGCGGAGATTTATGATTAATACGTGTTCATTATTGGTGAGCTGGTTTTTTGTTTTTTTTTGGCTTTCTGGTTGCTATGTTTCCTTCTTGTTCTAATATCTGCTCTTGGCCTCGTCATGTGTAAACTTATTAAAATGTTAATATAATAAATATGTACACCATGATGTCATCATCATCCACTTCTTATTTTAAGAGGCCGTCTTATAGGTGGTTGGGGTATAATCCCAATGTTACTCTTTATGAAGGCTCCTATGACTCGTGGTTTCCAGTACTATAGTCGAGTTTTCTATCTGTCTAATATCAGAAGATACTGCAATACTTGGTCCTGTCCTTACGTTGAAATCCTGTTCCTATTCGTTATGCTGGCGGTCTGAAATGTCTTCTTGAATAGACGGAAATGCAGTGAAGTAGTCTGAAAATGTTTCAGATTATAAGCGGCAATTTAATCAACACGACCATGTGGTTTCGTTGGAAAAACTCCAATCAGAACTGGTTTATTTTAGCACTTCCATGCCACACCACGAATTAATGTCTGATATTAAAAGGGGTCTTCTTTCCCCCCACTACCTGCATCGGTAGAACATTCTTCATGATTGTCGTACTTGATAGGTTTGATAGTTATTTATGGTCCCGTCTGAGTAGAGTGGATGGTGATAAGTACGTGAGAAAAAGGTGTGAGAAATAGATTTTCACAGATGATAGTTTAAGGAGAAGATATATCTATGGAATGAGTCAGTTTCTCTATTCCAACTTATCTATACGACTATAATTTAGTACAAGACAATCTTTCCTTCCTCATATATGTAAATATAAGTTTAACTACACACACACACACACACACAGAGATATGTGACAGCAAGACACACAAACGTGATTAATTGGACCAACACACAAAGTAAGTTTTCTTTGTTGTTTATTATCATTAAACTTGACAACATCAATTATCTAAAGAAAGATCAAATAAAATCAGAATTAGATACATATAAAAATAACCAAATACCTGTGCCCCCCCCCCCCCCCTTCCTGGAGAAAAGAACACAAAAAGTAAATAACCCAAAGGTCAAAGGTTAGCACTATGTTACAGAATAGACAGTAAGGTAAACAAAGTTCCTACTAAGTGCTACTCAGTATAGTAAACAATTTTAGAAGCTAAATAACCAGGTTGGTACAAGTTACCTTAACAAGAAAAATATTCACTCTCTCTGTGATATATATATATATATATATATATATATATATATATATATATATATATATATATATATATATATATATATATATTTTTTTTTTTTTTTTGCGTTCGCCCGCTAATACTCGAGGCGAAATCTCAGGTTATTATTTTTTTATGTCTAACCTGACATTGATTTTACGTGAGTATCCTTTTATTTCTTGTACAGAGACAGGTGTCCCTCGCCATTCAGGCAAATACTCGCCGATTTCGGAGGTACCCATTGCAGCTGGGTCGGCTCAGGAGCCGCCAGTCCCTGGTCGACGACACTCCTTCAAATGTCCTCGCCAGGTCTCGAGTTAATCCAGTCCAAATCCCGGTCGACGAAAAATCCTCAAATGCCGTCGCCCGGGTTTGATCCTTATATATATATATACACGAGGGGCGTTCAGAAAGTAATGCACCACATCGTTTTTTCTCAGGAGCTGTTTATTAAAAAAGCATGAAATTTATACACAATATACATGGATATGTCATGTAAACATCGGTATTATTCTACATTATCCCCATCAACTTGTACGGCTTTATGCCAGCGCGAAACAAGTGCATGTATTCCTAGCCCGTACCAAATTTTGTCTTGATCATGTAGCCATTTCTTCGCTGCATGAATCACTCCTTCATCATCTTCAAACCTTGACCCACGGAATGCATCTTTAAGTGGACCAAATAGATGAAAATCAGAGGGTGCCAAATCGGGACTATAAAGTGGATGGGGTAGTACAGTCCAACCCAATTTGGTGATTGCTTCCCGTGTTGCCAGGCTTGTGTGAGGGCGCGCATTGTCGTAAAGGAGAAGCATGTCTGCTGGATTATTGTGCGGCCGAACTCTGCGAAAACGTTGATTGAGTTTTTTCAATGTTGTAGTGGTGTTTGATGGTATTGTATGATGGTGTTATTACTAAATGTAAATTGTATGAGGCCAGCTGTGAAGGCTCCTGAGATAAAATGTAGTGGTGAATTGTCAGAAGGCCTTTCTTGCTACCACTACGACCTCACACTTAATTTTTTTTTTAATGAATGTGGCTACGTAAAGTGTCTAGGGTTATGATAGGTAGTGTGGTGTAATGGATTATACATATACCCACAGATATTAACAAGACTAATACTATTAATAAAAGTTAAAATACACTGAACTAACTCACGTGTGTAAAATTTTTTGATATAAGTATATTACATTTATTTTGTTCTGTGTCAATTTTTTAGGTTGACCAGAACTTAAAAGGATTTAGAGATTATGAAAAGAAATGCATAGAATATTATATCATAAATGCAATAGTGTACATATATATGTACTATACTAGTTAGTTTTATTAAAATGTTCTAGTATTCATCTACTTGGGAGGATAGTACTGTTTGTGCTGTTGGGGTGGCCTCATCACACCTGTCTATATTGACTACACAGTGTCCAGAAAATGGTGGGAATCTTTATGGGGTTCTTAGTAACTAAAGGGCGTTGGTGAAAGTCCAGCAGACCAGAGGCTCACTCATCTGGTAGTTGTCGCTCTGGTGCTGAAATCAGGTGGTCCCACCTCTCCGTGCTGGCGGGCAATAATGGTGGTCTCTGTCACAAATACTGCACAGATACACTCGAGTAAAGTCACCAACTGAATAGACCCTGCTTTGTGGACGACAGAAACTCGCAGCTCTGCAATCAAAGTATGGGCCATGTGTCAAAATCTATTCTCTACCCACGTCTGGACACAACAGTGACACAACAACCACATCATACAGACAGGTCAGATCTCTCTGACCAAACAGCACATTTACCATGGTGGTTTTACATCAGATAGATCCTCCCAGACCATAGATCCTGAAAAAATGTTTATTAGTTTTCGGCCCTAAAAGAGGATAGGTAATATGTATCATTATTCTCAACACTTGATCTGTCTTGCATAATCCTTGCTGGAGTTTATGTACATTGTTGGTCCCTAGACCCTGACTTGGGCGGGGGGTCTAGAGCAAATCCCTACTTGTTTGTAAGGCTAGATTTCGATATGGCAGTATCAAATCACTCGAACATGAAACAATATTCAAAATATATAAGGAAATAATTTCAATCTTACCAGATTATGAATAAATAACACAGAATTGCTAGCAAAACTCAGCTGAGCTGCTGGCTATAGTATGGCGTCCCTAACTTTCTTTCTCTTTCTTTCATATGGAAATCACCACACTTTAAAATCTGTGTCTATCACTGAACAACTATTGAAGAATGGCCCCACTTTCGCGTCTGAGCGCTAATGATATGATTGTCTGTGGCCAATCACTGCCTAGTTTTATTTTCAATTCAAATTTCCTACCATAAAGTCATTTCAGTCATGCTTCAGTCAAGTATGGATGGTTATCTGTTAGTCTGTCCGTCTCTACTTGTGTTTCTAAAAAAAATGTGCTTGATTTTTGAACCAACCTTTCTCTCCCCTCCAAAATTTTGTCGTTAAAAGTTATATTTAGACACAGCCACCACAATATCCCCTTTCCTCCATACCACGTAGATTTGAACACCTGCGTCCAAGGTCGTGTTTTTGTGTGCAAATTGCGACACTTTTTTATTCAACACAGTCTGTCGATGATGTGAACTACACTGTCTTTTGTCATTATCTTCAATATTATCTATCCGTTTGTAAAATTAAGACCATCTTAGTTCACTGCTCAGAATAGGCCATCCGGCCAGCTAATTTTTATATTCCTAACATTAATATTAAGAAAAAATTACTTTTTAATTTTTGTAATATTCCTAACATCTGCGTTTTACCGCTCCATTCAAATCAAAAGCTTGGTATCGCAAAAGCGTCCAATAAATGACTGTGGCGTATTATATCTAAGGTCCCTTCTGTGGAGTTGCTTACTTTTTATGTCAACTTGAGAAACGTGACTTTTCTCCGTTTCCCCCCCCCCAATTGCGTCTCCTTAGCCTTTCCAGTCATTTTTTTTTCTTTGTGATCCGCCGTTCCCCTCCTGTCTAGCAAGTCAATTATTATGGAGGATGATGACCCGCGGTCTAGGCGATCATGTACATCAGCAGCCTACGCATTATGTTTTTATCCTTAAATGTTATCTTTGGAGGGATTTTACCGTTGTATCTCTGTCAATTTCACTACACATCTCCCCACTTGAAAACATGCCTATGGCAAGTTCCAAAACCAGCGATACACATAGGTAAAATTACTCCTCACGTCTGCCACTACTCTAATTTTGATCACAGGGGTGCCGACTGAGGAAATCTGCACCGACATTCAATTTGCCTGGGATATATTGGATACTAAACTGATAAGGTTGAAGCAATAAAGACCACCTCAGCAATCTTGCGTTTTCATGCTTAGCCTGAGACAAGAACACGAGAGGCTGATGGTCCGTCTCCACCACAAATGTCCTACCATACAGATAGATTTGAAACTTCTTTATTGCCCAGATTAATGCTAAACATTCTTTTTCGCTTGTGGAGTATCCTTGTTCCGCCTTATTCAATTTGCGGCTTGCATAAGCGACTGGTTTCAGTTCCCCATCAGGTGAAGATGATCTTTGCAACAAAGCCCCTCCGAGTCCTACATTACTTGCATCAGTTCTTAAGACAAAGTCCTGTGTCAAATCAGGCAGTTTGAGAATAGGCTTGCTAGTGAGTTTTTCCTTTAACTCTTGGAACGCTAGTTCACCTTGTGCAGTCCAAATAATTTTATCTGGAAGTCCCTTGCGAGTCAGATCAGTCAGAGGAGCACAAATAGCTTTAAAATTTTTGATGTATTTCTGATAAAATCCGCATAACGACACGAATGATCGCACGTCCTTTTTTGTTTGCGGCCTAGGTGCTCTCTGCAGTTTTTCCAAGTTCTTAGGATCAGGGGTCATATTACCCTGATATACAGTGTGTCCCAAGAATTCCAACTCTTTGCATCCAATACAACATTTTGTTGGCCTAGCAGTTAAGTTCGCCTCCCGAAGTCTATCAAACAACATCTCCAGAGCTTTAATGTGTTCTTCAAATGTCTCGGTGGCGACGAGAATATCATCCATGAAATTTGTGATACATGGGTTATTCAGGGGTTCCAACAATTTGCGCATCATCCTTGAAAACACACTCGGAGCATTTTTCAGTCCGAATGGTAGCATATTGAATTCATAATGTCCATCCGAAGTGCTAAAAGCCAAATAAGGTCTCACTTCAGGCTTCACTGGGATCTGGTAATAGCCTTTACTAAGATCCACCTTTGAAAAGTATTTTGCCTTGTTCAGTCTGGCAAATAACTGTTTTGTGTCTGGTAATGGATCCACTTGTCCTTCTGTGACAGCATTCAGTTTCCTGTAATCTATGCACAGTCTGTGTTCCCCAGACGGTTTTCTCAACAAAACGACACTAGAACTAAAAGATGATTCACTGTGCGAAATAATCCCCTCCTTCAACAAATACTCTATTTCTTCCTTCAATGCCTTCTCCTTCGCGAACGGAATAGAATAGGCTCTCATACAGATTGGGTTTGAGTCTACCAGTTTCATGTCATACTGTAGCAAATTTGTATGGCCTGGTTTATCTGTTAATACATCTGTATGTTCCTCCAGAACCTGTTGAACTCTCTCCCTCTGGTTTTTAGTCAGGTGCTTACTGACTTTTACCTGTGCTGCTGTTTCACAAGGATGTAATGGGTATTCATGTGAGGTGAGTGGTTCTTTTTGCATCTGGGTTGCAATAGCCAAGGTCAATAAGGGGGTGCTTTCCTGGAGTGGTCTGTCCAGATACTTCTTTAACAGGTTTACATGATAAACTTTTTCCTTCCCCTTTTTGTCAATTTTATAGTTTGTTCTAGACACCTTCTCTAGAACCGTATATGGACCTTGCCAACCAATTTGTAATTTATTCTGGCTTCCGGGTAGTAGAAGCAGCACCTTCTCTCCGACTGCCAGTTCCCTGTCCTTTGCCTTCCTATTAAAATATGCTGCATGTTTCTTCCTGGCTTGTTTCAAATTATCATTTGCCAGTTTCCATCCAGCTTTCAAACGAGTGGTCAGTTCGTTCACATATTGATACGATGAGGTAACAGTCTCTTCCGCCTTCTCATCTGTCCAGGTCCTTAATAAAGTTACATCTGGATCTTTAATTTATCATACGTATTTTTCCTGGAACCCGTCTGGTCCCGTCCCTTAGAAGCTTTATAATGAGGACTTTTCTTCCTAGAATCATCACTCACAAATCGACCACTACCAATTTTTCTCTGGGGTTTGTCTCCCCACTTAAGATTGTTTATGAGAGATCTTCGCTCTCTTGTCTGTTCTTCCAGTTTATATAAGTCTGACCGAGGGATTGTCATCTTATCCTGGGTAAAATTTCTTCTTTGTACTCTTCGCATAGTGGCCATGTTAATCCATTCAAGTGAAGACTGGGTGTGAAAAGGGGGCTCCCATTCCACTTTGTCTACCCGAGTATAATTAGTTTTCCTTTCAGGCCTAAAGTTGCCCCGTGGCGTTTCTAGGTCCTGCACATATTTTCCCTTTGTGGGTGTTCCCTCATGAAATACGCCACATGCTTCTACAAAGTTTTCAACATCGACATTTACGTCGGGCCAATAGTATTTTCGAGCAATCTTTTGGCAGATAGTACCGACTTTCTCATGGTCACCATCTGTTCCAACATGTAAGCTCCTTATTAAGTTTGCCCTATATATCTTGGGAAGAACTAACTGTCCGTGACCAGTGGATCTAGTTCCTGTCTTCCTGTATAATAGTTTGTTCTTCATGAAATATTCCCCCTTGCTCGGAGGTGTGTGGCATTTGGGCAATTTTTTAAAACAGGGCTTGAGTGTCCTATCCTCAGCCTGCGCCTTCCTCATCTCCTCTGGATGAGCATTTATAGGTTCACCTTCTTCCTCCTTCTTCTGTGACCTGGTCTGCACTGTCGCCATGATCACAGGTTTCTCGGGATTCCCCAAGAAGACGTATCTACACCCCAATATCAGAGGGTAGATTGGTTCATCTATCACTGCTGCTCTGATTTCTCCTTCCACATAGCGAGTTTTCACCGTTATCCTTGCGATGGGAAGTGTCATGAGTGGTATGTCCTTAGTCGCCCCTTGTATTTCCACTGTTTCTGTGGTATACTGACTTGGGTCCACTAGGCTAGACTTCACAACTGAATCATAATCCAAACCTGTATCATAAAGGCACCTTATGGTGACCCCATTACAAATAACATCCTCACAAACTGGGGGGTGATAAGGTTCCTGTTGTCCCTTAGGATTAACCTTTAATCTTTGCGTCCCCGACTTCATTGCAGCAATGTTTGAAGGTTTCCTTCTACAAAATTCGGTGTTATGGTTATCCTTCTTGCACCATTTACACCATCTTTTTCCTTGGTTCAACGGTTTTTATTCATTGAACTTTTGGTCATTGAACTGTGAGTTTCTGTCGCGATAGTCATTTCTTGGCCGCTCAAAGTTTGTCCTACCTTTATTTCCCTGCTCTCTATTATCAAATTTGTTAAATTGCTGTGGAGCTTTAAAATTGTCTATGTGCTTCTTCTTAGCACCACTTACCTCTGCCTGGGCTGCCTGATACCTCTCAGCAACATTTAAAATTTCCCCCAACTTCTCTGCACCTTGTTCCATGAGAAATTTTCTCATGTCTGGAGCCATGGACTCTCTCAATTGCTCAATCATGATCATTTCTTTAAGATCTTGGGTCTTCCCCAGAGCCGTCCATTTCTCCAAATAGGTTTCTAGTCTAGCAGAGAATTGGTGGTATGTCTCCCCAGACAACAGTTTGGCATTTCTAAATTTCTTACGATAAAATTCACCATTCTTCTCGTACCTTAATAACAAAGCCTGCTTTAACATGTCATAATTGTCTTGGTCTTCCCTGTTCATTTTAGCAAATACTTCATAAGAAGTACCCCTCAATCCCTGTGATAGCTTTAAACTCCACCTCTCTCTCTCTAACCCATATGTAGTAGCTAATAACTCAAAACGTCCTAGGTACCCCTCTATGTCATCGTCTTTCTCAACAAAATGGTCTAAATGAAACCCCATAGCTGAGTTTGAGGCTCCCAGACTTGGCGTAGCATCTGAGGCAAAAGGGCTGGCACCATTTTCAGGGGCCGGGCCTTGTAATTCCAGCTCCCTTAGTCGTAATTCGTGCTCCCTCTGCAACCTTCTATCTTCTGCCTCCCTTTCGGCAGTCAACCTTTTTTCTTCTGCCTCCCTTTGCTGTCGTTTTTCTTCTGCCTCAATCTGCAGCCTCTTAATGTCTCTATCAGCCTCTAACCTCTTCTCTTCAACCAACCTCCTTTCTTCCCGTTCAATATATTTATCACATTCAGTCGTTACGTATTGAATTAAAATTTGACCATCCATTCCCATCTCCTTCGCGGTGAGCACAGCAGCTGATCTAAATTTTGCCAGCTCCGCCATACTTTTTAGACAATATAATAATATACAAGCTAAATTTCTAACCAGTAAATACACTAAGTACTTCTTATGACTATAGTCTAACTAATTCTAACTAACCAGTTAACTAATTAATTATTACTGGCTGTGAAGATTCACCAACTTTTATCTGCAGGGACACTTTTAATTTTAAGGGAAATTTTACAATTTATTTCCCTACTTTATTTCTCCCACCAGGAGATCCTAATATTACTGTTGGGCTAATTATCCCTGGACAAGACCCCAATATTGTAGTGGTGTTTGATGGTATTGTATGATGGTGTTATTACTAAATGTAAATTGTATGAGGCCAGCTGTGAAGGCTCCTGAGATAAAATGTAGTGGTGAATTGTCAGAAGGCCTTTCTTGCTACCACTACGACCTCACACTTAATTTTTTTTTAATGAATGTGGCTACGTAAAGTGTCTAGGGTTATGATAGGTAGTGTGGTGTAATGGATTATAAATATACCCACAGATATTAACAAGACTAATAATATTAATAAAAGTTAAAATACACTGAACTAACTCACGTGTGTAAAATTTTTTGATATAAGTATATTACATTTATTTTGTTCTGTGTCAATTTTTTAGGTTGACCAGAACTTAAAAGGATTTAGAGATTATGAAAAGAAATGCATAGAATATTATATCATAAATGCAATAGTGTACATATATATGTACTATACTAGTTAGTTTTATTAAAATGTTCTAGTATTCATCTACTTGGGAGGATAGTACTGTTTGTGCTGTTGGGGTGGCCTCATCACACCTGTCTATATTGACTACACAGTGTCCAGAAAATGGTGGGAATCTTTATGGGGTTCTTAGTAACTAAAGGGCGTTGGTGAAAGTCCAGCAGACCAGAGGCTCACTCATCTGGTAGTTGTCGCTCTGGTGCTGAAATCAGGTGGTCCCACCTCTCCGTGCTGGCGGGCAATAATGGTGGTCTCTGTCACAAATACTGCACAGATACACTCGAGTAAAGTCACCAACTGAATAGACCCTGCTTTGTGGACGACAGAAACTCGCAGCTCTGCAATCAAAGTATGGGCCATGTGTCAAAATCTATTCTCTACCCACGTCTGGACACAACAGTGACACAACAACCACATCATACAGACAGGTCAGATCTCTCTGACCAAACAGCACATTTACCATGGTGGTTTTACATCAGATAGATCCTCCCAGACCATAGATCCTGAAAAATGTTTATTAGTTTTCGGCCCTAAAAGAGGATAGGTAATATGTATCATTATTCTCAACACTTGATCTGTCTTGCATAATCCTTGCTGGAGTTTATGTACATTGTTGGTCCCTAGACCCTGACTTGGGCGGGGGGTCTAGAGCAAATCCCTACTTGTTTGTAAGGCTAGATTTCGATATGGCAGTATCAAATCACTCGAACATGAAACAATATTCAAAATATATAAGGAAATAATTTCAATCTTACCAGATTATGAATAAATAACACAGAATTGCTAGCAAAACTCAGCTGAGCTGCTGGCTATAGTATGGCGTCCCTAACTTTATTACACTTCTTTCATATGGAAATCACCACACTTTAAAATCTGTGTCTATCACTGAACAACTATTGAAGAATGGCCCCACTTTCGCGTCTGAGCGCTAATGATATGATTGTCTGTGGCCAATCACTGCCTAGTTTTATTTTCAATTCAAATTTCCTACCATAAAGTCATTTCAGTCATGCTTCAGTCAAGTATGGATGGTTATCTGTTAGTCTGTCCGTCTCTACTTGTGTTTCTAAAAAAAATGTGCTTGATTTTTGAACCAACCTTTCTCTCCCCTCCAAAATTTTGTCGTTAAAAGTTATATTTAGACACAGCCACCACAATATCCCCTTTCCTCCATACCACGTAGATTTGAACACCTGCGTCCAAGGTCGTGTTTTTGTGTGCAAATTGCGACACTTTTTTATTCAACACAGTCTGTCGATGATGTGAACTACACTGTCTTTTGTCATTATCTTCAATATTATCTATCCGTTTGTAAAATTAAGACCATCTTAGTTCACTGCTCAGAATAGGCCATCCGGCCAGCTAATTTTTATATTCCTAACATTAATATTAAGAAAAAATTACTTTTTAATTTTTGTAATATTCCTAACATCTGCGTTTTACCGCTCCATTCAAATCAAAAGCTTGGTATCGCAAAAGCGTCCAATAAATGACTGTGGCGTATTATATCTAAGGTCCCTTCTGTGGAGTAGCCTTTCCAGTCATATTTTTTTTCTTTTTGATCCGCCGTTCCCCTCCTGTCTAGCAAGTCAATTATTATGGAGGATGATGACCCGCGGTCTAGGCGATCATGTACATCAGCAGCCTACGCATTATGTTTTTATCCTTATATGTTATCTTTGGAGGTATTTTACCGTTGTATCTCTGTCAGTTTCACTACAAATGTCTTAATGTAAGCTTGCGAATTGATTGTCTCTCCTCTTGGCATAACGTCCACAAGAATCACACCTTCAATGTCCAAAAAGACAGCTGAAGGAATTGTCTTGAATTTCTTTCTTCTTGGTGATTGCGGATGATGCCACTCCATTGACTGTCTTTTTGTCTCAGGTTCAAAATGATGTGCCCAGGTTTCGTCACCTGTAACGATCTTAGCCAAAAAGTTCTCTCCATCAGCATTGAAACGCTCCAACAATTCAGAAGAAATTGCTTTCCTTTGCAATCGGTGGTCATTTGTGAGACTTCGAGGAACCCATCTTGCGCAAACCTTAGAAAATCCGAGAGTTTTTATAACTGCATTTGCACTACCAATGCTGACTGACAGCTGTAAGGCCAATTGTTGAGTAGTGGTTCACCTATCAGTAAGAATAATGCCCTCAGCGCATTTCAACATTTCTGCGTTGGTGGCTGTGGCAGGACGTCCACAGCGCGGCCGATCAAGCAGCTTCGTATCTCCACTTCCTGATTCTTTGATTCTCTGAACCTAGCGACTGACTGTACTCCTGTCACTGCAAAACTTCCATACACGTCACATAGACGCTTGTGAATATTCACAACAGTTTCCTTCTCTGCAACGAGAAATTCGATCACAGTTCGCTGTTTATAACGCAAGTTGCCAACACGCTCCATTTCAACGGTTTA
The DNA here is from genome assembly GCA_024509875.1 of Oreohelix idahoensis. Taxonomy (NCBI): domain Eukaryota; kingdom Metazoa; phylum Mollusca; class Gastropoda; order Stylommatophora; family Oreohelicidae; genus Oreohelix; species Oreohelix idahoensis. The sequence goes on along the minus strand of JAMPIV010019828.1, from coordinate 37,629 downwards.
GGGCAGCCGTATTATTTGGCCGGTTGCAGTGCAATTTGGTGCACACAATTGGCACATGCCATATTTGAAGTGTGCACAATTTCATGCTTCTATCTTCATTATTAGCTGAGAAAAACGATGTGGTGCATTACTTTCTGAACGCCCCTCGTATATATATATATATATATATATATATATATATAATATATATATATACTGTACAGTACTTTGCAAAAAAAAATGGCAGTCATATTGCTCAGCTAAATAAGCTGAAATCTAATTAAATATGCATGTCCTGCCCCAAATTTGCACTCCACTGAAGTGAGCAAACACTGACAAAAGTAAAAAAAAATTAGCGTAGAGTAAAGTCCCTTGATAATAGAGCAGACGACAATTTCTAATGCTAGTGGCAGAAAATGGATATAAAGTCAAAGTGTATGTTAATTTCACAGCTTTGGAATGAAGGAAATCAAACATGTTCCAACATTTCTAAAACCTTGAACATTCCTGAGCGGACTGTCTACAGAGTTGTGAGTAAATTAAAACCAGGTAATAGAATCGAGCGAAAAGAAGGTAGTGGGAGGCCAAGAATTTTGGACACAAAGGACCATCGACGTCTCGCCCAAATCGTTCGGGCTGAGCCAATGAAGAGTGTAGAAAACATACGGCAGCGCATGATCGAGTTGGGAAACCCAGAGGTATCTAATGCTATTGTCAACCGGGAGCTACACAGGATGAATTACACAAAAAAGCGGGTTATTTTGTCATGATTGCTCACAGAGACTCACAAACAGATGCGCTTGAACTGGTGCCACGAACACCAAAATTTGTCATGGGACAGTGTGATTTTTTTCAGATGAATGATCTGTTTGGTCTTATCTTGCTCAAATAAATATTTGGACGAAAGACTCTGTAACGCCTGTGTACCAGCGACCGAAACATACCCAGAAATTCCATCTTTGGGGAGGGGTGTCAGCAAGAGGTGCCTCCCCACTGTGCGTTTTCACAGGAATTCTCACGAAAGAAAGGTACATCGACATACTAGAGGGACACCTTCTACCATTTATGCAGGTCATGTACCCCGATGGGTGCACATTTCCACATGACAATGACCCAAAGCATACAGCTCATACCACCAAAGCATGGCTGCAAGAGAAGAATGTGATAGTGCTGAAGTGGCCCAGCAACAGTCCCGATCTAAACCCAATTGAAAACGTTTGGGCACTACTCAAGAATCATTTAAAAAAGAGTGGACTCAGAGACGTTGAACAATTGAAGAAGGAAGCTGAAAAATACTGGGACAGTCTGACTCACAATTACCTACAAACACTTGTGGGAAGTATGCCTCGCCGCATCCAGACTTGCCTTGCTGGAGAAGGCAACATTATATTGTACTGAAACCACTGTTAATAGATAGGGGAGATACCAATCTTCCTCTGAACATACAGTTTTTATTATTATTTGCTTCTATGAGTGTGCTGCGTTGCGAAAATATGACTGCCATTTTTTTTTGCAAAGTACTGTATATATATATAATGTCAATGTTCAGTGCCAAATTTGGCCCCAGTCCATCCTCGACAAATAAATTAATAAGGTGGATGCCAACTTTGGTGGTTTATTCCTGGATGTACAAATGTCACCTCGTATAGTTGGTGTAGAAAACCGAGATCTTGTGGTTCACAGTAAACAGAGAAAAATACTTCCAGTATTGTGAAACATCAGGTTGCTAGAACTGTTAGTATTGATAAATGATGGTAAATCCTATCGGCTGGCTCTGTGGTGAATGCCGATTTTGAAGCAGCTTTACTTTTCTGGATAAATCCACTAATACGACTGTCAAAAGTCAGATAGTGTTATTATTTTTGCACAACCCCTGTGGGCTGATAAATTGGAAAAAATATCTGGGTATTGATAAGTCCAGTTAAATTTACTAGTTAAATGTTTCTGGTATATCTCTGGCCAATCCTGTTCACAAATGAACTTGGGGATGCACAAGCCAAGACGAAGCAACATTAACCATTCAGTAAATGAAGAAAAGGACCCAAATAGACCGCTGGTCGCCCTTGATCAGGTCTGCTTAGAATAAAAGAACATTTATGAAAAAATGCTACTCTTCTATATAACTACATATATTTACACAGACGGGGACAAGACGATCTAAAATCCACTCCGTCAGTCCTAATTAAAATTAAAAGGCACACGGTATCTTTAGCCTATTCCTATCCGGTCAGCTTTCGCTAGCGCGGCGTCTCTAGGTCGGGTGAAGGTATGCGCCCTCCCCGCCATGGCTCGCATTAACGATCAGCATACAGTGTCTATTATTATTTAATTTTCCATACTCCCAGATGAGGTGGGAATTTTTTAGGCCACAAACGGCTCCTGGGTCGACCCAGCCCCAAATGGGTACCAGAGCAACTCTGGGAAGGTTAAGGCGGCCGGCGTGATGCCGACCACATCACCCCTAGTGTGTCGACGGTCAAGATAATATGGGCCTAACACCATATTCCCAATATGCCTCAATGGGCGTGTAACGGGTTCCTTTACCTTTTTATCCATACGCGCACTTAACAAATATCGCCTGTCGTTAATAGCTATTAGATTTGTCGGCGTCTGTTTAGTCGTATGATATTAAATAACAGTCACTTATAATAAAATACACAAAATGGAATAAACATGAATTCTTTTCTGTCACTAATCAGTCACGCCTAGTGTATTCTCAGTCAACTAAAACCGTCTCTTCTTGTGAGAGAAAGCGGGCGATGGAAATTACATTATAACTGCACATCTGGCAACAAATTAGCTATGCATTATTTATTTCACTAGTTTTAACGCTAGAAAATCACAGTGAATTATAGTGGTAAAATCTTAACACTGTTAACCACGTAAATGCTAATTTCTATTACCACAAATCAGAAATGAAACTATCCCCATGAAATGCTATTAACACATCTTCCACAACGGTTCTAGAGTAACGTGCTTAGACTATCCAAAATTCTGAGCGACAACAGATAGCGGGGTTTAAGAAACCACAGTTTATATATATTATTGTCTCTGCTCTGTAGATGACGTTACTTTTCACATTACCATGTGAATCGGGAGAATTGTGAACACAGTTCCCCAGATAACAGGCTTTACGGTCGCTCTGTCTCAGCGTTGCTAATCAACATCAGAAGAATTCTCATGTCTAACGGGGTTCCCGAAGATTTTGTCCCGCGACTCGACATCAAAGCCACTCGGGAAATTCCCGGCTCTCCTGAGTACGAACTTCAAAGAGTCTTCGGTTTCTTCACATGCGGCCTGTCAGCTATCGTGTGGTTGACAGATAAGCTCGCGTGAGAAACTAGGTAAACAAACCTAATTCGCTACCTGTTATGACTGGCAGGTCGCGAAGTTTGTAAACTTTGCGTTAGCCCGTGTTAACAGAAAAAAAAGACGTGGATTAAAAGGTGAGTCAGACAGGCGGAAAATTGCATGCTTTTGCTGGCAATTCATAGAACGCTAACGAGGTCCGATAGACTGTCAGATACTGAAGGCTATGTTTCCATTATACGTCACAATGATACCGTAAGATATTGTTTTCGAACTCCATTACCTTATAAGATCTTGCTACTTTCATGGGTATTTATTATGTTTACAACTTACTACTTCATAGATCTATCATTAATAACACCTTCCAAGATGTCACTTTCTTGTAATTATTTATCTCAGCACGGTCTGGGTGGAAGCGATTACATAGCTTTCCTTGCTCCAAAATCACGTTTGTTATCTTACTATCCATGTCTTAATCTTCACCAAGACGGTCCTCTTCCAACCTTATCTCCTAATACCATTTTGTATCTGTCACGGGGTATTTCTAGGCCGTATTTCTAGGTTGTTAGACGGTCAAAAACCGTCCTGATAGTCATGTGATCAGCAGAGTCATGTGATCAGCAGAAGTAACGGAATGCGCAAGGCTGATGCGAATATAGCCAGTGGAGATTTGACTGCCATCCATGGCTGACGCAGTTTTTGGGTATGCCAGCTTCGGCTGTCTGTGATATCTAGAAGAGTGACATGTTGCCCCCCATTTGAGCCCTATTTTCTAGTGTTAGCTATTTCTCCTATTGAGGATTCCAGGGAAGTGATTATTTACTTAGCTCTGAGTTTGGTACATGCTAAGTTATTGTCATGATTTTTCATAGTCAGTGTTACTATGTTGGTTTTCCCCGCGTGATGGCGCGATGTCCATTTTAGGATTGTGGTAGCCAGATTACCTGTTCTGTAGATTGATATTAGTACATGCATTCCCTGTTGTGGCACTTATTTATTCGTAATGTTGTATTTTCATCAGGCAATGTGTGGCCATGTGTTTAATTGAATAAACGGGATATAAGCTGTTTCATGGGCGTTAGTCATATGTCACCCACTGTTGTTGTGTCATGCCTTTGGCAATACGAGCCCGTGTGTAGTTCTTTGATATAAGTTATTTAGGCCAACAGTAGTATAGCCTTAATGGTGAAGGGGAAGGTAGCTAGCACCTTATTCCTCCCTCCACCTTAGCTAGTATATAAATGCTTGTATGATAGTATCCGTATTGGTAAAACTGCGACACCATGATTTGAGTATCTTCCCAGACAAGAAGTCAGAGTTAGCAATTGCAGTGTCGCTCAATGTAGACTCTTACTCCGTCTGGAGCTGGCAATAAGCGAAAAATCAATGTGGCAAGTTCACTCCTTCGCTACGCGTCACCGATAACAAGGGAGAAAATAACCAGGAGATGGGGCTGGTTGAGAGGTGTGGCAAGATGTGATAAGAAAACCTTGAACGATGAAAGCGAAACAACGATAAGGGGCTGGTGAGAAAAAAATAAAAGGAAGGGCACAGGAGAGAAAGCGAAGAAGGCCACAGAAAAGTGTAACGATCGAAGATTTGACTTGTCACAGTTATATGGTCTATGTACTTCAGGAGTTGTGTGGGTGATAACAGTCTTCGTAACCCTCACCCTTTGCCCGTAGGACTCCCCCGGTCTGTTGTCACTTCAAGCATGTTTGTCAAGTACCTTAAGGTATTTTTTTTAAAGGAAGCCATTGGCAAAAATGAACTGATCGGAAGTAGAAACTGGGTCTGTCATCTAATGGGCCTGTTAGATGGGGATTTGTTTGTAAATATTTCTCATTCTTCTACCTCATCTTCTGTATGTTCTGGGTATTACCATCTTTTGGAACGACTATTGAAGTCGTCAAAGACTATACAGTGGGAAATCTTATTTCCATACTGGCAAGCAATAGATCTCTTTTTGTATGGCCCTTTAGGTTGAATATATGAGTATTTGCTTCTTTAACTGTTATTGGAACTATTATTAATCAATCAATACCCTTTAGCTCCCCAAGGAGTATAGGCTTCAACAAACACATAAGTACTCCTGTCACTTGCTCAAGGTCTTTCCACGTCTTCCTCATCATTTTTATTTATGTCTCTAGCTCTCTTGTTTGTCTGTCTGCTTCTACGTCTCTTGCCTTGGGAGATTCTAGAACAAGGACTGCCTGATAATGCTGTCAGCAGGTTTCCACATTATGTCCAATCCATCGCCAGCATCTTGTTCCACTGGTACTGGTCACTAGGTCTACTTTGGTGACCCACTTCAATCCTTCTGTTCTACGCAAGCACCCATTTACGAAAGTATGTTATTGTTGGCGAATACTAGTGCGTCACCATTTTGGATCGAGTTGCATGTAAGTATCGACACTTCTCCACTGTGACCTTCTCTGTCAAGTCAGAAGGTCCGAAAGCTTCTGAATAAGAATCAGTGGCTGTTACTTAGGTGAATCTCTTGTATGCACGCTGCATTGATCTGTTTTTAATATCTGCGATATCTTACTTTTTTTTTAAAATTCTTATAGTGCTGCATTCCACAGTAGTATATTTTATGACTTGACTTTTGGTCCGTAGCATCATTCTTATTCCTCCGTGCCTTAAATGCATAAGAATAGAAGAGGGTAACCACCAGTATCATTCGAGACATATCTTCCTGGATTCTCACCGCCTGGCAGGACTGCACGGGATGAGTGCAAGTCTGCTTTCTTCTCATTTTCATAGGTCGTGTTACGTTTTACTGTTTGGCTAAGGTCTCCGGCTAAGTGCATCCGATTTCAACAGACAATTTTGTGAGGATAGCCTTCCTGAGCCCGCAGCTGTCCCCAACCTGCATGCAGGGCAGCAGGTTTGTCTCTATCTTGTTCTGGTCCCTACTCTTCGACTTTTCCGCTTTGGGAGACCCTGCTGGTAATGTTACCGCTGGCAACGCACTAGGGATCATGAAAACACGGAAGATATCCCACCATAACAGGGCGGAGACATGATGGGTGAATTGGCGGTCATGTTATAGGTGGCCATCTTTTTTGCCGTTTGCATTATTGGTTATGGTCGACAGACTAACAGACATTATTTGGCTTTCTCTTCTTCTTTGATCCATAGCCGCCGACTGTCAAAACAGTCAGTGGCCATCACGCCTGGTGCTGCACTGAATGATCCAGATGTTGTTTAGAATAGCAAAGTCTGTTCTCGCTTTATTCATTCAGGTATGTAAATAGGTCACAGCTTCTGATAGGTACAACATGAGCCGGCAAGAGTGGCAGGGACAAATCTGATCCACAGCAAACATGGCAAAAGTTTATTCTCATAAAAACTGGCTCCATCAAGTAATAATATATGTGGCATGGAAGAATGTATCAACAATGTAGTTCTTCATAATCAGTCTTCTGTCCATAAATCTCAATCATAGGCATCTTATAATAAGTGGCAATGAAATATAATATAATCCTCTCCTCTCCTTAATTCTGGCCGTTGTGTCTAAAGGTTCGTGTAGACCACGAGGACCCAAGCAATGCGGCAGAAATATTCATGACAAAATCTTAGATGCATTATTCGAAAAAATACTCCCTGGATATGGTAATAACTTCTGGGTAAGTTAATGTACCATTCTGCATAATATCAAGTAAGTGGCGGCCTCCGAAATAACAATGCCACTGAACATCAGAATACAAGTCTCCACAATCTTAGGGAGCTTGAAAAAAAGTACGTCTACTCCGGACGACTGAAAAATACGAAAGGCCAAGACGGCTGACCGTTAGAATGCAAAAGCGCGTGATATATTACGTCATTAGTGACCGGTGACGTAGCAAGTTATGCGGCGTTCAATATAAGTGAAAAATCGTACACAAAAACTGACTTTACTACAGACAGCTATATCTCCTCAAATCAATGGATATATGCCTGCGTGTAGCAACATATTATAACATTATATGTATTGTGTGTTCCAACTTTCGCACTGAGGTCTCCCATTACTATGATAATATCGTTTCTAGGCGCGGTTTCCATTTCATTTTGTAGCTGATGATATAATTCGTCCTTGGCCTCTTCGTCATCTTCATTTGTTGGTGCATAGCATTGTAATAGTGTGGTGTTGGTGAATCTCCCTCTCAGTCTTGTTCTTATCGGTCTGTTGTTGATGGGTTTCCATTCCAGTAATGACCTTTGTATTCTTTTCTTTAGGGTAATGGCTATACCTTCATTATGCTGTCCATCCTCTCTTCCAGAGTAAAGTATTGTTTCTCCTGTTGCTGTTTTTGTTCTCCTGTCCTGGTCAATATGTTCGCACTTATTCCCAGGATATGTAATCTGTATTTCCTAATTTATGTTGTAATCAGCTCGTTTTCCTGCTTCGTTTTCCTGCCTCATTCATAGTTCTGACGTTCCAGAATCCAGTTCTGGTTTCGTGTTCTGCGATCAGGGCATTTGTTTTCATGCCAATGGCTTCCTTTCGGATTTCACCACTGTCAGTCATACGAGCCTGAGACTCCGGATATCCGTCCCGCATCAAAGCTTTTTCATCTGTTGCTGTTTCCGTAACGTGATTTTTTTTTTTTCACGTCGACAGGGGTGTCGACCCTGTGCTAAAACCCCCTACCTGGAGGACCAGGTGCCAGCTTTAGTCTGACCCCTACCCGCGCAGACCTGTTCAACTTGGTAGAACCTGCCAGGAGTAAAACTCCCGCTGGCATAGCATTGGCGGTTGTCAGCTCCTGCTCTTTGTTGTATAACATGAACAAATTAGGGCACTTTCACGTGGCCTCGCGATAATGTCCTAGTTGCGATGGTGTGAGCAGAAGTGGCCAGGTGACATATGAGCATCGTATTAAAATAATTGTGTGATACTCACTATGTTCTGTTAAGTTTACAAAACAAATGCAACTTTTGATTGCTCTGTTGTCACATGCCAGCATATTGAAACTTTCATATAAATAAATATATTTTTTCCAGAAATGTGAACGTGTTTGATACGAAAAGACCGGAGGACCCGACCCAGCTCATCTATACATTTGAAGTGACAGAGCTGGTAGGCATCGTATCCTTGCTGTACGGCATGTTGCTGCACTCGGGTGCCCCCAGTCGCAGCGTCGACAGCCTCCCCTGGGAGCTGGCGCTCCAGCCCGTCAGCATCATCCTAGCAGGCCTTCGTATGTTGAACCACATGGCCGTGCTAGACCTGCAGATGTTACAGGTGAAGCCTGGTGTTTGTAATTGTGCCATCGCACGTGCATGTCATTGTGCGAGTAGTTTGTGTGTGTGATTGTGTGTGTGTGTACGTTTGTGAGTGTACGTGTGTGTTTGGGTTGTGGTGGGGCCTAGGTAAATATCATTGTGTACCATCAACTCGGAACTAGCACACTTAGCAGGCGACCTGTGTTACCTACTTTCTTTGCCATAATTATGATTGCACTTTTGTTTTTTACTTGTATTTGTTTTTCTCTGAATGAAGAGATTATATTTGTCTTTGATCTAGTTCTGTTGGCAGAGTGGTTAGAGCGCTGGTTTCTCGCGGCAAAAGTGCCGGGTTCGTATCACGGTGCCGACACACTCCAGTCTACTCAGCTGTAAATGGGTACCTGACTGCTGTGTGAGTTGGGGAGGGAAAAGGCAGCGATAAAGGGAACTGGTCACCTCACCTCTCGATGCTGGATCTAGTATGATGAAGTCCCTAACACTTCACTCCGCTACGGCAGTATATGCTTTCTGACTACCTACCTACCTAATATAAGTACGATCTTGACCTATGTTGAGTAATGTAGTGGGAACAGGCAGGTTTTGGACAAAACAGATAGTAAAAGTGAAAGTAGTTCCATAGCAGACACTGGGAGTGAAGAGTTAGAGACTTCACTCTACTGGGTCCAGCATCGAGAGGGGAGGGGTGACCAGTACTGTCCTCGCTGCATCTTCCTTCAAGAGCAAAGTCAGGTACCCATTTACAGGTGGGTAGACTGGAGCGTGACAATACCGTGAATTAAACACAGCACCTTTGCCGCGAGAGACCATCGCTTTAACCACTCATCAATATGACGATATCCACACCACGCATAATGTAAAACAGAGCTTGGAACTGTATTCACCACTTGACATTGGATATGTAGACCGTGAAAAAGCCTTCAGCAGTTTAGACAGAGCTGAGATGTGGAAACTGACGAGGCACTATGGAATCTCCAGAAAATTCATCTAATAAAGAAAACGTATGAAGACATGAAGTGCTGAGTTTTTAATGAAAGACAACTTACATAGCCCTTTGAGAGAAGAAATGAAATGGGAAAGTAACGCCTGTTGTTTCAGATTTTCTTCCTAATGGCTATAGACTGGATTGTGAAACATCAGCGACAAAAAAATGGAATTGAGTGAGCTCTGACAAAACGGCTTGACGATCAAGATTTTTTGTCTTTTAAAGCCAGTGGCACTGTCCTCCTATCCCAGAACCAGATGCAAGACAGAATGAGAATACTTAATGAGATGCACGGCGATTAGGTTTGAAAATACATAGAGACAAGACGAGAAAACAAAGAGAATAGATACGCAAACTTTAGCCAGTCTGCACTTGGTTAAACACACCTACAGCTTTCTAACAAGATTTGGATTCGTATCTGCACATCTTCGACTCATTACAGACAAAGGGGGGTGAGAGAGGAGCAACACTGGGAGTATAGAAGACAAGACGGACTTTCTTTGCATCTGAAAAATGTATTAACATAAGAGAAATCAAGTTCAATACTCACACACACAAATAATAATAAGAAAAATATTCAACTCCAACGCCACGGCAGTTTTGTTGCTTGACTGGAAAGCATGTACAACAACATAAAAGGCAGCAGAGAAGACTTTTAAAAAGGTGTGCTTGCATAGCATAAACAGATTAAAATGGCATGACAAGTTGACCTATCTTGAACATATGGAAAGAACATACGTTTCAGTGAAACAAGAAGTCAGACGTTGGTTTTGGATAGTATACACTTTGAGGAAACAAGCCTGACAGCATTACAAGCCAGTCCTTCTTTTGGAATGAATCTCCAAGGTAAAAAAAAACTAGAAAAAGACACAAAAGCCCACAGAGAAGAGAATGAGAGACATCAAAAGACCTTGAAGTTAAGTTACAAGACAAGAGAGTTTACCGTAGCGGATTGAAGGCCCGTGCTTCGCAGGGAGATGAATGATGATGATGAATGTAATAACGCCGTTGTGAGCTGAGTTGTAGGGCCTTCTAAATGTTGACGATTTCTGTTATGTTGTGTTCTTTTAATAAAAATGGCATGTGCCTTATTTTTACATATTCTCTTTCACAACAGCCATGCAATCCGTAGTCGCAGTTAGGCTATCTAATGACACATAACAATAATTAATCCATGTTCATTAAAGCAATCTTTAAGCCGTGCTAGCAGTCTCATGTTATACTAAACGAGCATTATTTTCTGTTTGAGCACATTATTGTTTAGTCACTCATAGATTTCACTGGGAACGCGGAAACAAATACAGGTATCTTCAATTCTGAGGATACGCCCTCTTAAATGCCTCGGAAGAGCGATAGCCGAAATTTCCCTAGCTTAATAATTCTTTTTCTTCCCCTCCGTCACATAGAGATCTACCAAATCAACCATTAATATTTACCAGTAGATAGGGTCTCCCGTATGATGATCCTCAGTTAGAACATAGAATGGTAATCAAATATTAAACACTGACTCATAGACTTTACAAGAACTTGACGTTTTCTACACACAGTAGGATTCATCATGTATTACATGGGCTCGAAAGGAGAGTAAAGAAGTGTAACAATGCACCCTACCAGGCATTTCGTTGTCACGAGGCAAATGAGCGTGTATTTTGACTTTCTAAACCGATTGTCTAATAGTTGCCGAAACATCACAGGGCTTGAGAAAATATTCGATTGCGTGTACTTATGGAGTTATGACCTGCCATGTTATTCTTCAACCCCTGGGAAAACCACGCACTGGCTTCCTAGCTCAGTGGTCTATGGTTCGATCCCCAGATGAGGTGGGATTTTTTTAGGCCGCAAACGGCTCCTGGGTCGACCCAGCCCCAAATGGGTACCAGAGCAACTCTGGGAAGGTTAAGGCGGCCGGCGTGATGCTGACCACATCACCCCTAGTGTGCCGACGGTCAAGAAAATATGGGCCTAACACCATATTCCCAATATGCCTCAATGGGCGTTTAACGGGATCCTTTACCTGCGAAAACCACTCGTTTTACCATACAGACCGAAGCGATCACACGAGGGAAACACAATAGCCCTACAAAGTATCAATGAAACTTTGTCGCCGAGACAGAAAACATGGCGCAGGTTTGTGTACTCGAGTAGAGCAGCAAAGAAGGAGCTGGCCATAACACTGAAGTAATATTTTGTTTAGAAACATCAATGCAATGCAAGATCTAAGAAGGGATTAGCATAATATGTTGGAAGAACGAAAATTTGGATAAACAGTTCCCACGGAATCGACGAATAAATATTAGAGTTCCTGAGGGTAAGAGGAAAAAAGGAAGACCAAAAGAAACACTCAGAAGAACAATAATAAGAGAAGGAAGAACGTTGGGCCTAAATAATGTGCAAGAGCTAAGAGGAGTGGCGTCACAACGAACAACATGGAGAGCACTGGTTTCTGCCTTATGCGCCGTGTTTGGTGCTTAAAGAATTTATTATTATTATTATTAATGTAGACATACTGTCTGAACTAATACAAATATGAAAGGGGGCATTTCAAATGATTGGAAAACTTCACAGGACATCAGAAGAGAACACAGGAATCGCTAGAAGGCAATTTACCAGCATATAACCCAGAGACAAACCATCCTGGAGGATTACGATAGTAATCCGCCAGCGACTTTGTATTCCACTCGTCAAGGGGAAATTCGGGGACCTGTGTCCAGTGAATTCTTTATATGGAAACCAAGTGGTTGAGACAGGGACTCTTTGAGATAACTCAGCCTTAGTCTTACTATCCTGGCTGGCGTTCTTGGGACGAGCTAATACGTAGGGCCAACTAGATATACTGCGACGACACATATCTCACAGATATCAATAATCACCGGCATCAAACCTACAAAAACAACTGGGGGTTTAGGAAGGAATTGCCAGGGCAAAGGAGCTTTTCTACAAACAACCACCCACTCAGAATAGTAATCAGAAATTACACAGTAATGGATGAATTACAATTAGCCGCCCACGAGAAATCTTGATCAGAAGTGAGCAGGAGCACACGGACGATCTTTTACAACCAATGCCTACGAAAATTATAGATCCTAAATTACCTGCGGTAATGGACAGATTCTCCAAGTAAAACTGCCGCGCCATCACATGAAATATATAACATATTTACATCAAGTGCCACATGAGCAAACGTCATCACAACAAGCGGACATCTGCCTACCAGACGAAGACTCTGCAGCCTGGCATTGTGTTCAATACAGCCAATGAACACGCCAACCCAGCCGCACGTTGTATTGTAAACTCGTGCGTGGTGAAGAACAAAAGACCCGACCGTCAACTGCCCAAGCCGGATCGTGTTGTTATAAGCTCATGAATACAGACAAAACCAGGCCTATTGAGTACAAACGCCCAGAGCTTTATTGACATTCAGAAAGAGGCCAAGAAAAATTATATCCTTTTTTAGTAGTTAGTATTAGATTAAATTCATCATCATCATCACTTAGTATAGACTTAGATTAGATTGTGTATGTTATGTATTAATTGCCACCTTCTTTTTCCAGGTATAGTTAGTATTAGGTGTCATTGTATTTGTATTATTTTATTGGGTTGTTGTGCTACATATAGTAATTCAATAAATGTGGTAATCGGGTTTTCGTTACCAACACTAGTTAGTTTATCTATAGACAAGGAAAGAAAGTGTGCGAGAGACATACAGTTCTTTCTTTCTTACTCTTCTGTTCACTCAAGAGTGTAGAGGGGTTGGGGGCTGGCGAGCTATATGAGAGGATAGATAGATTTGTAGGAGTGACAGTGTCACGAGATCCAGAATCACTGGGATTATCTGCTGGGAACTTATCACAAAGTCTCAAATTCGCCTTCTCCCACTACTGCTGTCTATCTTTACCCGATTGCAAGGCAAATCTGAGCCATTGACAACGCCTGCACCACAAAGATAACTCTCCCTGGTTAACCTTGTAACAATCGTAAAAAGCGACTATAGAAGTTTGGGCATAGAGTTGGGCAAGCACGCATTGAATCACTCGTGTCGGACGTGGTATAAAAACTGAGTTACAGTGTAGTCAACTCTTGAGTGCGAAGACTGTATCAGCTTTTTAAAAATGTAATGCCATTTCCAGTGTGGTTTTAATATTTAGTGCGCTGTGCTCAGGTGATCGGTCACATGAGTGGTTTCTATGAAGTCAGAGGTGAAAATGAGAGTGTATTTTTGTTTTTAACCGGTTACCTTCTACACCTGGCCCGTTGTGACAAAATAACCCCGATCGTCACATTTTCCAGTGCCATCATGTAATTCATTATGTGCTCTTCACTTTATTTTTCCCCAACTCTGACAGTATTTGGTATTTCCGATTGTTTACAATTCCTTCCTTCAATTCTTGTCATGTCGGGGCTTCATCGAACATCTTTACTTATTATTGCAATCACTCACTTTCGTTTGAACCCATATTGACACCTGGATCGGTAGAGTGAAATGTTTATGAATGCGTAACACATTTCTAAACAGACAGTTAAGGGGAGCGCCCGATTATACGTAAACAATATTGAGATGACCGCAGTCAGTTGTCTTAGCACTGATAATTTTTTCTGTCTGGCCGGTATGGTGCTTGATAGTTGTTTGCTGGGCCCGGTAAATGATATAATCATTTCATGATATAATCATTTCCGGGAAGATTGGTTGTAGGCAATGGTTACGATAAGTTATCCATCAGGAAAGATGTTGTCTGTGATAGATCTATGAAGTCGTGAGTGTAAACATGAATAATATCGACGGAAGAAAGAATATCTTTTATGTGAAGTGGCTTGAGAAAAATCACATTTTGTGTGTCAGCAGGAATTTTCTATGAGGGGGTAGTGGGAATATACAAGAAAACTCTACCTTTATTAAAATGGAAGCCCGGAATCCTAGGAACCTGAACACTAAGTCATAGTAGAATTCTGTTATAAAGTAATACCCCAGACCACGTGTAAGAGGCATCTTAACCAAGTTGCCGAAACTATTTTTCTGAGCCAGAAGTCTGTATTGCTCAAAGATATTTGGGGTAAATTGTACATTTTATAATTCTATATTTTGCATTATTAACATGTGAAAATTGCTAGTGGATGTCCAAGTTCATACGAGACTGGCAACCTCAGCATATAGAATGATGGTTTCAGGAACCACCACTGCAAGAGCTGATGACTGTTTCATGCAGGTTTCTCATAGAAAACCAAAAGCAGAGGTAGTCCTAAGTTCCATATGGAGCAGGGAGTGGATGATGACCGAATTAATGTACATACTTATTATATTAACCTTTTCAACCAGTGCATAAGTATATGTAAACATGTTTTATGTAAATGCAGTGGGTGTTTTTTTCTCTCACTGGGATTGACATTAATGCTCAGAGGGTAAAGTTCTGAGGCAGATGGGATGGTGGAATAAAAGGGAGGGACACCTGATTTTCCTGTCAGGAAACCCAATACTCAGGATGGTATTTGTTTCTCTTATTTCATGATACTATTCGGTGGTACCAATTGGTGGTACAAGTGTGGAACAAGTGTGTGGTATAAGTGGCTTTCAATCAAAGCTAGTCACCAACAACCCAATGGGTACTTAACAGGGATGCCATTTGTTTCCATTTCATGAATTACCCCACGATACGACATGGGACATGTTGCGGCCACCAGACGTGGAACAAGTGTGTGGTATAAGTGGCTTTCAATCAAAGCTAGTCACCAACATCAGATGGGTCTTAACAGATGCTGGACCATCTTCACAATTACCCCACGATACGACATGGGACATGTTGCGGCCACCAGACTTGGACCAGGGACGAGAAGAACCAGTCCACAACCTGCAAAGAACAAGCATCGGCTGGAGCAGAAGCCAACCGACATCTTACTGGCAGCTGAGTACCCATTCAGAGCTGCCAAGTGAACTCTTTTCTTTAAGAAAATTTTATCAAACCATATACAGATCATCATCAGTGATGAATCTTTAAGGAATAGTCGTGTAGCATCCCACCTTATTTATTTTACATTGTTAACTTTAATTGAGTATTAAATTTTCTATCTGTATATATACAAATTTATAGTTGATTTAGTCATTTTGAGTGAACTACACCCATATGTCTCATCCATTTTAAATACATATAACAGAGCTATTTAAGTAATATTTTACTGATTTACATCAGTTGGGAGCTCATCAAAACGAACAGAGACGAAAGAAAATGTACACGGCCTGGATCCTATCAGCCATAGTACTTGATTTCTTAAATTCCTATGAGGCTCCCTAGAATTGAAGCACAATTCTTCAATTCGCATCTCTGCCAAGAGTAATCTTGAGCTAAAGTTAGATACCTTTGAAGACCCTCAATAGATACTCTAAAGTTTGGACACTGTTGGACCATCACTGCAGAGCAAGGGGAGTAAATCCCGTGACACTCATAAGTAGAAATGTTGCATTGTATGTTAATCAAATACTAAACACTGACTCATAGACATTATAAGGACTTTAACGTTTTCTACACACAGTATGTTTCATCATGTATTACCGGGGCTCGAAAGGGGAGTAAAGAAGAGTAACAGTGCACATTACCAGGCATTTCGTAAAAAGCAACTAAGGAGGGTTGGGCATAGTGGTGGTTACCCCATCGCGTAAAAATTTTTTTTTGCTAAGGACACACATTGAGCAAACCTGTTGATAGCATTATACGGCAGTCCTTATTCTGGAATCCTCAGGGAACGAGAGGCAGAGGTAGACAAAAAAACACGGAGAAGAGAACTGGAGACAGAAGTGAAAATGATTAGGAAGACGGAAAAAACGTGTGCTAATGTCACGTGACAGGAGGAACTTGACCTGTGTTTATTGAAGGCCTGTGCTCCTTGGGGAGCTAACGGGTATTGATGAATTGATAGCATTCATCATCATTGTAGTCATGGTCATAATCACGTTAATGATGGACGGAAATACCTTTGTATTTTTTAATTACCTGTCAATTCCTACGTATTCTGTGCTGCGTTTTTTTATATCGCGCTTGAACAATAGTTTATTCAGATGAAGCAAATTTATGAATCCGGGAGGCTGTTTATGTGTCTCGCCTCATTCTGGACGGCACAACTGGACAACTAAGTTTCAACTCCCAGAGGACACTGGAGGAAACGGCTCCCAGAGGATAAAACAACAAAAGTTGCATTATTTGTCAAGCTGATAGTTTCCACGTCAATATCCCTAGGTCTGGCATTGTTTTGTCCCCATTACCCTCCTGGACCTCGTTAACAGCATTGTAATAGTTCCCTTTTCTCTTGACTGAGAATGTGGACGCCACATGTGCGTTATATCGCTTATATTTATTCCCCACTCTGTCTGTCTTTCTGAGGTCGGAATCGGTTGCAGATTTTGCATAGTGCACAACTGTGTGAATTTGATCTGCTTTGGAATCAATTTACGCCCTTAAAAAGACAGAACTGGAAAAGAAAAAAAAATGTACCCTGCAGAATATTAATATCTATTCCTGAATTGGGTTCATGTTTGTAATGCTCGCTTTCTGCATGCATTTCTTCTCATTATTGTTGATCCAACGGAACTCGGACAAGAATTAGATCGGTCACCAGCATGAGATTAAAGCAAAATGTAGTTAAATATTTAGGAAAGTTGGAAATGTGGATGTTCACATATGTGTCGGCATAGGTTGTTTGGGACCAATTACATTTTGGTGCATTGCATCCAGTGCCTACAGACCGTGCATGTGGCGTAACAAACCAGCACGTCGTTTGGTGTACCACACGAAACATGGTCGATTGTATTTGCTTCATTCATATCATCATACTTATTGCTAGCTTTCTTACAAACCACATGCCTGCTCTGACTAACTCCTTGCCATGTGCCCCGCGAGCTGCTTCACATTTATAAAATAATAATTACTTAGTTCGCCACCGTGTTCACAACATGTTTGAACTGGCTCTGTTATGTTTCATATGCGCGACTCGGGAGCGCTTAGAACAAAGCTAGAGCCACCGAAAGGAAGGGTTGAGAAGAAAGAAAAGTAAAGGGCGAGGTCCGTCTGTGGTGTTGATGACTGACTATGTTTATGATCTCTTATAAGAAGAAGGATATATTCCGGAAATGGCTCCAGAAGGCGATAATGGCCCCAGCCGCCTAGAAAATGTTGTATTTGGGTGTAAGTTCAGCATGTACAAGTCTCTTACATCCTGCCATGTTACATGTTCTGTTTGATGTCGAGAAAAGTTGTGGAAACAGAAACAGCTTTTGCTGGTCAGCTTTAGCTGATCTGTTTCGTGTTTTCAAAGCCTGGAGATAGTGAGTTCTGCTTTATACAAAGCGCTTTCATCCCTAACGTATTTCCGTGAGTAGTCTTTGATATCTGAAGACATATTGAGTCAACAGATGAATGTCTTCAGTTAAATGAACTAGTGTGTAACCGAATGGTTTTTGTAGTGTTGCATGCAGACAACAAAGTCTCAACAGACATAACGTAGTATGTAACTTATTTTACGTATTTAACTGAATAATAAGGAAATTGAATGTCGAAACCAAGGTGGAATGAGTTCAATTCCCAGCGCTGGCTGGAAAACACAACAGGAGGCTGAAACTTGGGGGTCATGACTCTAGTGGGCCTACCGCCCTTAGACTGTAAAGGAGATTAAAGGGCCGTGTTTCGGATGGGGGAAACATGTGACGATCAGATTGCCTCCTGTTGTAACGCTCTATTTAGAATTTCCTATCATATCGTATTTGTAGTGGTACAGATGACATGTGAAATGTCTTACGAAATGTAGAATATTTTTTTTATTGACTGTAACTTATACTTTATTAACCGGAAAACCAGGGATAATAGTGCCTTTTATTCAGCTTTGTTAACTTTCGCCCCTGTATACATTTTCTTCACTTCCCTGTTTGTGTCGGAACTTTGCATTAAGTGGAAACTGGAATAATCGAAAAGAACCGATTTTATCAAAGGAACTTTTAATTTCGAAATTGTGGTGAAATCTAGTAGATGAGCGATATTTTGGTGGCAGTAGGACGTAGTATCTCGGCAAGAGGGCGAACAAAGGGCTTTCGTTCAATCTTTGTTTTTCTACACTGGGATTTCTAGAAAAAAGAACCTCCTTGTAATTCTACTAGATTATTTTCAACATTTGTGCTGTCTGTATCCAACGTCTTTTCATCATCTTTTCTCTCAAGTTGTTCTTTCTTCCAACTCCACATTTATTGTTTTATCATCATGTTCCTTTTAGTTCCTTGTGGAACATGGAACCACCACTGTAGCTGGTCCCCTTACAGGAAGCCTACAACAGGCATTCACATGCACGTGCAGCGGTGGTTTCTGTAGCGATGTATTTTACATGTGGAGGTTGCCAACACTGCACGGTCTCATATTAGTCGCCTAGTACGACATGCTTGGAGGGAGCATTAGTCCTATTTTTTAATCTGTCTATTGTGGACAAGCACCCATTGATTTGGACGTGGAACAGAAAACTGAGTTACAGTGTAGTCAACTCATGACTGCGAAGACCGTATCAGCTTTTAAAAAAATGTAATGCCATTCCCAGTGCGGTGTTAATATTTAGTGCGCTGTGCTCGGGTGGTCGGTCACGTGAGTGGTTTCTATGGAGTCATGTCTGAAAATGAGAGTACATTTTGGTTTTTAAACGGTTACCCTCCACACCTGGCCCGTAAATAGAAATGTTGCATTAATGAAAACAGACACACAGATGAATTATTGATAGTTGCAAGTGTTCGGATCACCACCTCCCTCGGACTTTGTATAGTTTGTCAGAGATATTTAGGTGGGTTGGGGGGCGATACTCCGCATATGTAACCCAGCGGATTAAAGAAGCAGCCGCTCGCTAGTACGAGGGCAAGTCATTAAATAGGTCACAAATGGCTATTTAAAAGAAAAAAAAAACTAAATCAGATACGAACTTGAAAACCATTTATTGCACTTACATTTCCCCTTATTTCTCAACATAATCTCCACTAACATTTATATACTTATCCCATCGCTTTATCAGTGCATCAAAACCTGCATCATAGAAGTCTTTGGTCTGCTGTCTTAGCCACATTCGCACCTCACGTTCAACCTCTTCGTCATCCGCGAAACGTTTGCCGCCAAGGTGAGTTTTTAGTGGACCAAACAGGTGGAAATCGCTCGGGGCTGTAAGGCGGATGTTCAAGAAGTTGCTACTCTAGTTGTTCAATTTTCTCCTGGGTTAATCGAGCCGTATGTTGTCTGGCATTGTCGTGATGGAGCAGTAGTCTTCTATTCAGTAGGCCTGGACGTTTTCTTCGAATTGCATCCCGAAGCATCAACAGAACTTCACAGTATGATGCAGCATTCGCATTCTCACCTTTCTTCTGGAAATGGGTTAACAGCACTCCTTGAGAATCCAAAAACACTGTAAGCATAACCTTCCCTGCTGATGGCGTAACCTTGAATTTCTTGGCAGAAGGTGAAGAAGGATGTTTCCATTGCATTGAAGCACCCTTTGATTTGGGTTGGTAGTGATGCACCCATGATTCGTCCTCAGTAACAATCCTGTTAAGCATGTCTTCTCCTTCATCTGCGTACCGAGAGAGATGTTGCAAGGACGGGCCCATTCGGTTCATTTTGTGTTCCTCCGTCAGTTGTCTGGGCGCCCACCGTGAGCACACTTTACGGAAATTCAAACGATCAAGCCTTATGCTGTAGGCTAAACCATGAGAACACCCTATTGCAGTTGCTACACTGTCTATCGTTACTCGCCTGTCAGCTCGAATCATCTCCCCCACGCGCCGCACAGATGCTTCAGTCGTAGTCTGAAGAGGTCGACCAGGTCGGTCTTCATCAGCAATTTTTGAGCATTCTTGAGAAAATTTATCGACCCAGTTATGTACCGCTTTAAATAACCTTTCCTGCGACAAACGCTTCTCACCGTTAAACGGCACCCATGAGGGAAACATTTTTTCATCATTTTTCCTTATGAATATCCTTTGCAGGAAGTCCTTTTGCCCCCCCCCCCCCCCCCCCCCCCACAGCGCCGCACAGATGCTTCTGTCGAGTCTTGAAGAGGACGACCAGGTCGTCTTCAATCAGAGCAACTTTTGGAGCATCTGAAATTTTATCGACCCAGTTATGTACCGCTTTACGCGACAAAAAAAAAAAAACCGCACAACAGCACGCTGTTCTTCGGTCGTACACTCCACGAGCATGGTCGCCATTGTTATCTGAGCTCCGCATGCGCATGCGACACCTAGCGTCTGCTACCTAAAGTAATCACCAAGCTGGATGTTGCTTCCACCTAATAACACCTTTAGAAACTACCAACTACAATTTTCAGCTATCCCATATCAGTTTGTGACCTACTGACTTCCCCTCGTATCAGAACATATTTCACCTTCATCAGATCTAATAACCTGCAGAGATTATGTAAGTGAAATTGTGTAGCCCCAGTTAGGAGAAGGAAGAGCCGTGCAGGTTCCGTCGACTTGGCGTCTTCCTGACGGAATGACTGAAACTATGGTTCCGGCTACCTGTAGATCTTGCTATCGTAGCTCTGTTTGTTTTAAAAGTTAAAAGGGTTCGCGCGGTCGTGTGTTTTATTTTTTTTTTTACGGTTACTCGCATTGAGTGAACTCACAAGGTCACTATGTTTATTGTCCAGCGGAGCATTATCGCAAATTTCCACATAATACCTCAATTGTGAGAAATTTGCACTGTTTTTGTTTAGTATAATGTGTGTGTATGTCCCGTGTAGTTTTCTATGTAGAGACAAAGAAAGAATAGTACAACTGAACACTCACGTAGTTCGTACAAGGCCACTAATATGATGTTGTACATAAGGCTGGCAACCTCACCATGTAAAACAAATTGTCACATAAACCATCGCTACAAAAACATGTGACTGCCTGGTGCAGGCAACTTGCACGGGGACCAGCCGCATTGGTAGCTCCATGCTCCGTAAGGAGCGCATAGAATAATGATGATTATGATGATGATATGCATAGTAAACTCAAGAATGTATTTTCTCTCATGTTAAATTAGAGGGTACGGGAAGATTTATTTAAAGTTTACGGGGACCCAAACAGTTTGGGAACACCTGAGATTAGTATCATTGGCTGGGATCGTTATGTCTGACGATTTATGTCATGTATGCAAGGACTAAGGTAGTGATTTGTCATATTAAGACCTTATAAGCCACATGCGTTTGATCTTGATCTCTGATAATCGCAGTGTCAACCCGTGCAATTTTGCCGTCGTCGATAAAATGTTGTGAGCGCGTCCTGTATGAATGTTGTTACATCTGATAAGTACCTCATGTCAGGTCCCGTGCCTCCAGGCCTAGATGATCATATCACTCCACAGATCTCGTTATTTTAAATGTTCTCCGTCACTTCTGCACTGTTCCTATGCCACCGCATCCGGCTATTATCTCTTTTTTTTCTTCTGTGTCTTCATCTGCTTCTACTTTCCCGTGCTCACGATATTTTCAAGTGCTGCTCTTCTCATCACATATCTAGTGATAGTTGATTTGCTTATAATTGATGTTATATTTCTTTTCTTCTTTTTTGTTTTTGTTTCATAAGCTCTTTTTTCAAGCATTCATCTTTGATATCTTAGGTGTCTATGAAATTCTTAACATTTTTTATGAGAAACTGTGATAAATTTAAACCGTTGATACACAACGATTAAAATAAATATCTCCAAAGATAAAAATGTAGGTGGATGAAACATAAGGCGTATGCATACTTAGAAGACATTGATCCGACTCATTGCTCCGCGTGTTCATCTTACCCCGCCATGGTAAACTAACTTGTTAGAGACTGAAGAAAAAACGTTATACCGCTAGGGATGACGGGAGGGAGGAACGTGAAGGATCAAAAATAAAATATAATGACCTGAAACACGTGCTTTGGACAACCTAGCAAGGGGCTAAAAAAGACGCAAGGTGGTGGTGGAAAGGAAAAAAATGACACGTCCCCCAAGTTGACAACAATCGTAAAACGAAAATGGACAAAAGGGTCCCCTTAAGCTTATTATATACGCAAGCAGTGTCATTTCTTGGCCGCATTTTTTACGATTACTATGAGTCCTTTTATTTGAAATTCAGCGGCAAAACGATTTCAGAAGATGCTCCGAACTGATAATTTCAAAAAAAAAAAAAAAAATAAACCTTGCCAAAAAAGTAACCTTTTCTTAATAAATAATGGTAGGAATTATAAAACCTAGCTAGTTCTTGAATGGAACCATATCTTTGAGCAGTGAGATAAATAATATGCTTTCATTTGAATACAGACGGATAGGATAATATGAATGAAGATATTTACAAAAGGACTTGTGTTGTTCATAACCAGACTTCTCGAACTGCACCTGTTAAAAACAAATTGGTCCACTAGTTTCCAAAAAAAATTGCGCGGCCTTGGAGACCTCAAGTGCATTTATAAATCCATAGTTGGGAATGAAAGAGAGGGGAATTAGTTGGAAAAATAATGTGTGGCTAAGAAAATAACTTTAGAGACCCGAATTCGTGTAGAAAAAAAAAAAGGCATGTTAGAACCAAGCGTGTGTTTTTTATGATTTAAAGCAAGTAGAGGACTGGTCGGGACCAACAGACAATAATACGCATACTTGACTGGGTATGCATGAATTGACTCTTTGGTTAGGAGGTATGAAAACAACAAAAAAACAAAAAAATTTTTGAAAGGGGGGATAACAAAGTCGCCGGGGAACCGAGTCCCTGTGGGCACACCCTGGCGGGGGTGGAGGAGGGAGTGTCCCAGTTGATTGGCCACCAGCCCGTGCCCCAGATATCTCTAATCACTGATATCAGATACATATCGGACTTCATAAAACGCTATTACAGGATACCACACCAAGGCATTAAGATTTGAGGTACATCGGTATGGCCACCTAGATAACCCAGCCCATATGGTTCCGGGTCTGGACTTTGTGTCTGGCACACATAGCCAGGCCGGTGATGCAACAGCACTGACCCTGGTTGGTCGCAAGCCCATGATGTGGATACTCAAAACGATTTAATCCAGTTACCCACAAGTGTCTGCCCCCGATGACCTGACGTGCACAAGCCCAGATCTGCCTCGATACCCCATAGGGGGTCTTTCCACGGGATAAGCCCCTCCACCCAATAGATCAGGAGCTGTGAGGAGATGGGTCAATGATGTCTGGTCAAGCCCAAACTGACAATTGGTTATAAGCACCACCGGAACCGAAGGCTGAGAGCACGATAACCCCGAAAGACTCCCCTAGCTCTAACAAAATCATCATGATACATCATCTATCACTCAGGTTCAGGCGTAATCTTACTAGTGAGCGAGGACCATAGCCTGTAGACGCGTGTGTACCTGGTGTTGACATCACCCCTAGATGACAGAAGTGAAGAGATACAGCACAGGCATAAGAAAAGAGATGCCCCGATTAAGATGAGATCTTAGATTATGGATATCCTATAAAGTCACGATACACACGCTTGGCCACCCACAGGATCACGCAAGGATCTCCAGATCAGATTAAGATCAGAGTATTCAATGATCATGCCAGACTCGAGACAGACTCAGATAATTCCCAGATAACCACAGATAAACCGGCCACAGATAGATAATCATCATCAGAGCCACAGATCGATACTCTCCGATAGATTACAGATAATAGATCACAGCAACAGACGCATGGGGTTGGATGTTTCGCCACGTGTCTGGATTCGGGGCACACAACAGAGGGTGTTGTTGTTTTAGTGCTAGTGATCGATTCGACTTGGTGACCTTGTGCGCACTTTTTAAGTGAATTGACTTGCGAACCCGTTTGTGCCCTTGAAACTGTAAAGCCAGGGCCATTAGATTGATGGAGATTTGTCTTTGGTTGATTTAGGAACAGTTCATGTCTGCCTGCTTGACTTGGCCACAACAGGGATATACAGACAGGATCAGTTATGATCGCTTATGAATTGACGCCACAGCGTCATGCAATATCAATACCAGATACCCACAGTTCGAACAACACACACAGTTGTGAAGATTCGATTAAGCGCCCGATTATCAGCATACCACCCAGGATGATACAGATAACAGATCCATGATATATCAGCTGAGACAAGCATTCCAACAGATTCCGCGCCTAACGCTAAATGTGGTGGATTGTTTCCTGTGGGGTGCGGGGGCGGACTTGGCACTCTCCGAGGAGACGATCTAGGAGATCCCACATGAATTCTGTGTGGTGAAACGTTACACGTCTCGTTGATGGGGTAGTCCGCGCGGCATAATCCCCCCTGCCGGTTCGTAACAACAGAGAATATAATTGGATCAGGATTCAGAGAGATAGATAGGATATAGAGTCAGCGGATAGGAATACAGACTAGATATCCGATAATCAGCGGGACCCTTAGGAATAATTCACAGCCCCCCGGATGTCGCCACAGGTCCAGAATATACACGGATACAGGGAAGATAACAGATGATTAGAATCAGCAGACACAGAGGCCAGATCCCGGCACCGTCCGGGCGATTGATGGGGTGTGCCCTCGTGCTCCCCTAAGCGATCTTGCACTCGCAAGATATGTCGGTCGCGTCCACGGGACAGTGTGTCGGAAGTACCACTCGGGCCCAGCAGGCCAGCCTACCCCTAATCCCCCCGACCCCGGTCTGACATTGTAGCGGACCCTACCCGAACTGCGTTAGATCCGTGTAGCATGTCACGGCCATGTATTGCGTATCATAAACACTGACTTCGTGCCCAGGTACATGCTCTGTCCGCAATACAACCTCATGATAGGTTGCTCTTGTTGCGGTTAATTTCCCGACAGTCCCGCCAAACCTAGTATCCCTTAGATTTTCGGCCACAGGATGGAGGTACCCCCCCGACGGTCCGCGGGTCAATCTTGTGTTTACGCGTGACTGGTTTGTTGGGTGCCCTGTGCTACGTTGACCTTCTTGCTCACTTCTGGTGGAGACTTACAGTTCATCCCCCCCCAATCTTGCTGTCGTGTGACTTCCCTATGACTAAACACGGGGAGGGGTCCCCCTGGGGCTGCTCGGGACGTTCTAGGGCTGTGGCGGCCTACACCGAGTCTCTGCCCCCCCCCAGGGCGTGTCCCTGGGCTTTGTTTTGGGTGTGGGTGTGCAGTAACCTGTGACACAAACCGCCGATGATCTCTTGGTCCTGGGGAGGTATAAATTAAACCGTTCCCACCCCTTGTCGAGCCGTGCTGGACGGGATATCATAGGGGGTATTTGTGTCTCGCACGGTCGCGGCACCCATCCGGGAACCTTAAGACCGAAGGCCGCCAAACAGCCACCACCCCGGCTTCGGCGCGCCAGTGCCACACTACGGTCCTCAATCGTACATACGCACGGTTATGGCTAGATTGGGATTTCGATTATTAATAACGGGCGACTCGAGTGCCTGATAAGAACAGGCAGGGTGCACTGACCGCCCCCCCTAATTATGTACGTCTTGCCCACACTCGCTCCTGCCTGTAATACTAGGGACTTTGTCTCGTGGTGTTCTTGTCCGGATTGGGGTGCACCGGGATTCAGCCGCACGAATGCGGATTGTGTGGACGTAGGTGGCTGGGGGTCAAGGCCGGGGCGGCCTGGCGGGGGTTTTAAAAAACCACCCACGGGCACACGGCGTGACGGGTACCCCGATCACTCGATGTCGACGGTTGAATGGGGGTTGCCTGTGGTAGATATGGCTTGCGGTTCTTGGCAACTTTACACAGCATTCGCCCCCAACCTGACCCCCGTAACCAGGTCAAGCAGATAACTGAGGCAAATGGCAGTGTCTTAGTAGGTGCGTGTATCAGTGAGATGAAATCCCGAATATACTGTTCAACCCCACGGCCCATCCAGTCACGGCCGGCATGGGGGGAGGCCATCTGCGAGAACGTGCGGTGGATCGTGATTGAGCACTTCTTTTGGCCCCCACTGCTAGTATCCCAGCCGCCCACAATACGATATGCAACGAAGCGTATACTTTAACACTAGAAGGAACCGTAACGCCTGGTGATCGCAAGGTCCCTTGGACGTTAGCCGGCAGTACCGTGCTCGACTTGTCCCGGCCAGACCTTTTTGTCGACTCGGCCCCCACACGATACCACTGCCCCCCCGCATTACAGATACGATCAGGCCACCTCACGCCCCTACAGACTAGCCCCCCACCGGATAACCCTGGCCCCACGTTTCCCCCCCCACCCCCTATTATCCCCCAGCCCCTGGATCAATCATTTTTATTACCCCCAGCGCAGCCCCCCTCCCCCGATACCCCAATTCATTCAGATCGACCCCCCCCCCAGCACCCCCCCCCCCATCCCCTATAGCATACCCCCCCCCCCCCCCCCCCCCCCATGCTCACCCCACACAGTGCGAGGCGAGTGGTGGCGCAACGCTTTTACCCGCCCTTTAGCCGTAAAAGCAGGGACGAATTGGCGTTTCATTTGGCTTCACCACAACTCTCCTGGCACACCAAACATAACTTGTTCGGCGCCTTTCCCCTCGGGTCGGGCGGTGCGCCGGGGTTCACGCCACCCCCCACCAGCGCCCCTCGTTCCCTCTCCCACCCCCAGGGGGCCTTCACCTTTTACGTTTCATTACGATTGCGACGCGGGGGGTGGGCGCGCGTCGCCCCCCGCGGGGGGGCGACCCGTGTCCCGCCCTGTCGCCGCCCCCCCCCCCTCCACCGCGGACTTGGCAAATCCTGACCCCGAACACTGCCTCCCCAACCTGCCCGGCGGCCTGCCGTAGGTTCGTATTAGCGCCCCCCCCCTGCCTCGTTTCCCAGCCACCCCACCCCTCACCTTCCACCCTGATCAGTGCTGACGATGCTGCTGCTGTTCACGCCCTGACTGTTTGGGTTGTAGTCCCATCACTGTGGACCTGTCATGCTCATGCCCCCCGACGCGTGACATTCCTGCATGCAGCTTGTCACGCAGACTGCGAGTACGTCGGGTGCGGCCAAGGGTTGCTGGATGGGGGTCCCCCCCGTTACTCCCCGCCGATGGTCTTTCGTAGTCCCCCCCCTGTGGTCGCTGGCGGCCCCTCCGCCCCACGCCCGATGTCCACCCGCCCGGCTCCGGAGCGGTCCGGCGCCGGCCACCCGGGGTAGTCCCGACTGTCCTGTGTGTGCCCTGTGCCCTGACCTCTCTGTCAGATCGCCGCGGCCGTCCGGGGGTTCGCCCGGACACCACCCACCCCCGCCAACGCCCCCCCCCTCCCGTTGTCCTCCGTCGCCCCCGCACCCCCTTGGCCCCCGCCCCCCGGATGTCAGCGGACCTTCCCCCCCTCCCTCCCCCTCCTGCTCGACGTCCCCCCCCCCCCCCCCTTCCCCACGAGGGCCGGCGACCTCGCCTACCCTTGCCCGAATTGCCGTCGTCCTCCCGCCCGGTGCGGTGCGGGATTCGGCCTCAGATCCTTAATCACTGCCCTACGCCCGGAATTTGGGGGGGGGAGGCCCCCGTGGGCCCCGTCGGGTGCGTGACGGTAACCCGCCGGGGCCGCCTCCCAAGCTGCGGCCCCTCTGTCCCTGACCCCTCCTCTGCCCAGCAAGCACCCCCCCGTGATCACACAAATGTATGCCCCCCCCGCGCTCTCGTGGATGCCCCGCCCCCTTTAGCCCCTAGCAGATACTCCCCCCCCCCTCGCCCCCCGCGGCGGTCCCCCGCTACGCCCCCATCCCAGACCCTTCTTGCCATGCGTAGTCCGTGCCGATCCGGGGCTGCATACCCTCCCGCCCCCCGACCCCGTGCCCCCGCGATTCCGCATTGAGGGTGCCACACCACCTCACCTCCGGACACCCCCCCGGCCCGACGCCTCTCCCCGTGTAGGACTTCCGCCCAGTTAGGCCCCCGGCGTCGCCCCTGCGGCTGCCTGCCCTCGTCCCTGTCGGGGCTGTGGTCCGCCCCCCCCCCCTGCGTTGGTCGCCCCCCCCGCCCACCCCACCCTCTCCCCCCCCCCCCCCCCCCGTAGTGAACCCCCCCCGTCATCCCGGCACATCATGTATCCGGTGTCCTGCCCCACCTGAGTCCTCTCTACACCGTTGTGCCCCCGTGTAGTAGAGTTCTACCGTCCAACTACCACCCTGCGCCCCCACCCCCCCCCCCGTCCAACCGATATCCCGGTGCGCCCGTAGCCCCTAGTTAGGTACCACCTTTGTGCTTGCCCCCCCTCCCAGCTCCTTGTGTTGTCTTGCCCCCCCCCCCCCCCGCTGTCCCACCCCCCCGTCCCCGATAAGGCCCCCCCACTATCCCCCCTGTCGAGTACGCGGTGTTAATGACCCGCCCCCTTACGTCCGGCAACAACCATGACCGCCAAGATGAACTGTAAGCCCACTGGTCCCTCACCCCCCCACCCCCACATCCACCCCCCCCCGTCCGGTCCCCCTATGTGACACATTCTCTGGGCTACTATACCGACACCCCCGCTATCCGCTCCCCGCCCCCACCCCCATACCCCCCACCTGGTCAAGGTCAGGACCAACCCGCCCCCCCCACCACCCCCCGCACCCCCCGCGGAGCCGGGGTCCCTCCGCGCGGCTCTCCCCCCTCCCCACTTCCCACCCCAAGACCCCGCGCCCCCTACCTGTGCCCCGGCATACTCCTCGCTGTTATCGTAGCTCCCCACTCTCGCCCCCTCCTCAGCCCCTCCCCCCCCCCTCTGTACACTTCAAAGGCCTCCCCCCTGTCTAAAACCGCACCCCTCCCCAGAACAGACCCCCCCCCCCCCCCCCCATAGACATCCCCTTCCCTGATTATTGCCTGTGTGGGGGGCCTGGGTGGCGTCCCCTCCGGCCCACCTACGAACCCCCTGCCGTTACCTCCCCTGCCCCCCCCCCCACCGCCCCCCCGCGCCAACAATTCCCCCCCCCCCGCCCCCCAATAACCCCCACCCCCCCTCTTCCCCTTGGCCCTCAAGATCCCAGACTCGCGCCACCTTAGGTCTTCAGCAATGATGTTGCCACTCCCCAGCTAGTCAATTTCCCCCCGTAAGACAGTTTAAGGATCCCCCCCCCCCCCCCCCCTGTATTGCCCATGTTTGTGATTGCCCCGCCGGATGGGCCCCACAGTTACGCCCCCCCCCCCACCAACGCCACCCCCATAGTCTTGTCACACATTTCGCCACAAAGCCACCTCCCCCCCCCCGGTAGGTGATACTCACCCTAGTGGCGTCCTCCGTCCCCCCCCCCACAGGACTCACCCCCGAAACTCCCCATACCCCCCTGCGCTCCCCTAACCCACCCTATGCCCCCCCCCCCCCCCCCCCCCCTACCAACACGCCCCCCGTCTACCAACCCCCCCCCCACCTCCTCCCACCCCCCCCCCCCCCTCTCAGCCCCCCCCGATCCCCCCCTGACTGCCCCCCCCCCACCACCCCTCCTCGACAGTGCCCCCCACACCCCCCCCCCCAGACGTCCCCCCTCAGAGTCAACCCCCCCAATACCAGTCCCCCAAATGGCCCACCCCCCCCCCACGGTCCGCCATCCGGCCCCCCAACCCACCCCCCCCCACCCCCCCCCCCCCCCCCCCTCCCCGCCCCCCCCGCGCGGTCGGCCAATACCCCCCACCGCCGGAGCCCCCCCACCCCACCCCCCACCCCCCCCCCCCCGCTGGTCGGGGGTGAAGGCGTAACCAGGATACGGCGGGGAGCGATGTAAGGCGGTGAGCAATGGGTTCACTGCATCCGTCGTCTGCTCAATCCCCCATCGGAACTTTTGTGAATGCAGTCGTTTACTCACGAGTCATCCCCCCCACGCCCCCCGCCCCTCCCCCGCACCCGTGCTCCGGTAAGCCCCCCCTACAGCCCTCCACTGACCGCCCCCCCCCCACTGATCGCCCTGCCTCCCCCCGACCCTCCCGACCCCACCGTTTCCTGTCCCAAGCCCCCCCCCCCCACCCCCCCCCACCCCCCCAACACCCCCCCCCCACACCCCACGCTTTCACGCTCGCACCCGCACATGGAGTTAACAACATCGGATGTAGCTGTGTATCCCCCTGTTGCCTCTCTTGCAACCCAATCCCACCACTGGGGATGCGTTGCGTGGCCCCCGTCATAATGATCTTGCGTTACTGGTGATTTCCCCTGCTGTGGTGGCCTGGTGTGGTTTGGCCAACCAGTGCCCTGTGTAACTGTGCTGTTCTGTTCCCCCACCGTTTGTAATAGACAATCCTGTTGTCCAGTGCTGGCTAATCGGATATGACTCCGTCATAAGTCCCCTGTCTCATGAAGACATTGATTTGTCGTGTTGGGTTCAGCGGAGCCCAGAAACTCCCAGCGCCACTTCGGCCGGGCTAGGGGGCAGGGATTGAGGCGGGACAAACAATATATGATGTTCCACCCATACATCCAAGATTATTGGGGTGACGAGATGAATCCGGTCTTGTGAGTAGACTCTCTAGAAGAACACCCATAAATGTTAACGATGCAATGTTTCCCCCCTGCTGCTGGGCCCTGCCCCTCGCCCAGCGCGTAACAGCCTGAGGATCTCTCGCCGGCTACCCCTGGAGGCCTTTACTGTGTTAGTGTTAATCAGTGTGAAGTTATTGTGTAGGTCGCTTGTGGTATGAAGATTAATCAGAGACAGATACAGGGAAACTATACACTCCGGCCAGATAATTATCCGCCCCCCCCCCCCCCCCCCCCCCCCCCCGGCCACATGATCAAGGATATCCAGGCCCACGATCAAGACTCACCGAGACCTATTGGAAACTAACCAGATACGGATCAACAGATAGGATTACCCGCAGCCAACGGCCCAACCACCCCAGTCGGTTTTGTGGACGGCGTGGGGCCCCCCGTGACGCCACCCCCTCCCCCGAGCCCCTGCCACCCCTCCATTGATTGGCCACAAGAGCCCCCCTCCCCAGATTAGATCCACAGCTCCTGCAGGATAGCACGATCCCCACAGGATGTCTAACAGAGTTACCTCTGATAGTCCTCAGATCCCCACCTAGCACTGCTACAGCTAACGTTCTACTCTAAATCCATAGGCCAGTGAAGTTTAAAGAATAAACCTTAGCCTACAGCTGCTGTGTCTATCTCATGCTTAATGCGCTGTGTATTTATAAGTGAGAATCCCTCCTGCGCTTCTCGTTGGTGGTTGAATAACACCTCTCCTTTCAGCTTTGCCGAGACCGACCCTGTAAACGAGACCAGTTGACTAGCCACTGAAACGGTCTCTACAATAATCCATAATTCCCTAGCCTACGTTAGATCAAGCCACAGCACCCCCCAATAACTTGATTACCCCCCCCTCGGGTGGATATAGTGCATTGCTAACCTGTCCCCCCCCCATTCGTTTTCACGGTATTGGCCACAGAGCACTATGGTGATTTTGTTGTCGAGATTTGTGATTGCTCGTTGTGTGTTGTGCCCACTTGGCACCCCCAAGATTAAAATGTTGTGGTGCTTTCCCCCCTCTGTGTTTTTTAGTGAAGTGATTTGTGTGATCTGGTGCTTGTGATGAGCTTTTGATTCCCCTTTTTGTGATTGATATCTGTGATATTCGGCCCACAGCACTCCGATTTGGCCCACAGATGCTTGGATTGGCACCACTCAAAGATGAATACACAGAATCCCCCATGATTTGGCATTTGTCATTAGGTCGCTGCCGGCTGGTCCGTGCCATTGGAATTCGGGTTGTTTCCCCCCCAGGGTGACGTGATTCGGAGCTGTGATTCTGATTTGTCGTGACTTGTGTGTGTGATGTGTTGTGTTCGATAACAAGGGAAATAAACCCCCCAAACGAAAATAAAATTAAACTACACAACCCTCCCAGAAAAAAATTGGGGGAGGAAGAATGGAAAGGAAAGTCGGTGATTGTGTCTGTTTCTTGTGAGCTTGTTCGCCCCCCTTGCATGACCTTTCCCCCCCCCCGGGCCACAGATTATCCCGGCCCCCGCCATAGGCGGATATACGAAGCCCCCCATAATGTGCACTGGTGTTTTGAGGCATAGATACGAGCTAGTATAAATTACACCAGGATAACAGAGAATTACATACCACAATATAGACAAGGATCCCTAGCACTCCCCTTTGGGACATGCCCGTTGATAAGCCACCCCCCCCACCCACCCCCCACCCCCCCCCCCCACCCCCACCCCCCCCCCCCCCCCCCCCCCCCCCACGGCCACTCGATTTGCATTTCCCCCCGCATAAGCACGTCATATTACCCCTACCCCGGCCCCTCCCCCCCACTTCACCCCCTTCTAGCACCGGCCTACATTTGACCTCACCCCCCTATAATCTTGCCCCCCGACCCGTACCCCACGGTTTGCCCCCACCCTTGGAGCTTCCCGTACCGATTCCCATACACCCCCCCCTATTGTGGCCAACACCCCAGACAGCTCTTTATCCCCCGGCCTCCTCAACTGACTCCCCCCCTACTCACCGGACTCGTATTATCATTCAGATAGTTAAGGCCTGCGCACATGTCTTCGCGCATGGGGGTGGGGCCTTCCATTCCTTACGGCGTCAAAATAGGTCCACTAGTTGCAACATAATATTGTCCTATTAGTATGATAAAAAGGACAACAGTAATTTTCTTCAGTAGTGCATGTATTTCCCAGAAGAGGAAGGCTACCCCCCCAGCTAATCCAATACCCCCCCCTAATTCATAATATGGCGACAATATATTTTTCTTAGTTCTTAGAGTGGACGCCTTTTTACTCAGAGAGCAAGCCAGCCAGCTCAGCGCTGTGTTTTATGCAAATTAGAGATCTCCCCCTTTTAGGCCAATTTATATAATAAAGAAATTTATGTGTCACCTTTTGCACGTACAGGGCTCCACCCTTGCCTAGAATAACAGATCCAGAAGGAAAATACCATATATCATATAACTCCGTCCCGTCTGCTCCCCCCCCCTCTACTTCATAATTCCCCTCCCCCTCTCTTCTTCCGGTTAAGGGAGAAGAATGAGGAATTGAAAGTATTCTCTTCGGCTACCCACTTTTATTTTATATATTTTTAATATTGTTTAATGTTTCGACGTGAAGTTTCCCCGCCCACCGTACCACCCCACCCACACCCTCCCGCCCTCCACTGCTGGGCCCACCCGTGTAGCTGGTGATTTGATACATGCATATCCAAAAATTACCTCCCCCCCCCCGCTTACAACAAAAGTAAGGTATACGCTCTAGATCACCCCACGCCCCAAGTTCAGGGGTTCTAGAAGGAGACAAACAAAATTCATAAACGGCCACAGCACCCCCTGACAAGGAGGATTATGAAGGGCCGGATCACCCCCCCAAGTGTTGAGATCAGTGGAACATATCACCTTATCTCCTCATTCAATAGCAGGAAGATGGAAAGCTAATGAACATATTTCAGAATATGTATCGCTTTTGGGGAACTAAGTACTTTGTGAAACCACCAACTGGTAAGCTGTGCTGTATGGTCAGAGAGATCTGACCCCGCTATGTGGTTTGTTGTGTAGTGTTGCTGTGTAGAAGTTCGATGCATAGAAGTGGTCTCTCAGGGGGAGCCGTTTAGATGTAGGCGGACCCCAGGTTAGAGCCCCCTAGAAGACCGAGTATAGCCACCTAGCTTCCTAGTTTTCTTAGGAGAGTCCCCCCCTTTGGTCTAGAGTTAAGAGAGGGATTGTGGTAGAGTTAGAGAGGGTCTTTGAGGAGCGGCGCGATTTTAGAACCACGATCATAATGTAGATGTGGTCGCTCAGGAGCGGTTTAGATAGTGTCACTCAGGAGCCAAGCTAGGAGTTTTTACAGAGCACCCCCTAGGTTTTTTTTAGGAGTCAGTGAGCTTCTAGTAGCTTTTAAGGGCTAGAGTTCTGACAACATTGCTCCGCTCCCCCTCCCACCCTAGGACGGGGGTTAGAGTAGAGGGTAGAAGTTTTTACCGACTCAGCTCAGGCTCAGGCTTGGCTCCTCACTCAGGAGGGGTGCTCACCATCCGTTCTCCTTCAGGCAGGAGGTTTAGCAGAGTTTCTGACACTATGACCAAAAAATTGTCTTTTTCTTCAGGAGTAGCAGTTTTCGGACCCCGACAGTCTAGTTCTTCTTAGGGAGAGTTATTTAGTAGGAGTTTTTTCTAGTTTTCTTGAGAAGGTCTTGAGCTTGCTGGACACATGATCCCACATACTTTTGTTGCTAGACTGACAGTCTTGTGAGTTTTCTGTTTGCTTGGACCACCAAAGTGGTTTTGTCAAATGAGGTCTGTTCTGTTGTCAAATGCTTCTGTCTAGTCCTCCGATTAAATACAAGTTGGGACGAGTTGCAGTTTCAGTCTCCACGGTAGTAGTATTTTGTCAGGCAGCAGGCATCTTTAATTGCAACCCAAGGCACGGAGAGGTGGGGGCCAACTCCAGATTTCCAGCACCAGAAACTACTCAAGTCCAAGATACGTGTGCGTCTGGCCTGCTGGACTCCTCATCCCCAATCTAATTTACTAACTAAACACACCAAACTTATCAATTACATTCACTAGTAACCCACACAAATTTTGGGGAGAATGAATATAAAACTTGTCTATTACTCCCATCAGTTGAATGGGACAATGTTTGGTAATTCCCATAGACACAGGGAGTGATGATATCACCCCAACAAGGCATTTTATGTGTGCGTGACATATTTTGACGCACTTAATTACAAATAATCGTATGATGCGCTATTTAATATGGAAAAAATAAAAAAAGAAAAAACAAAAAAAAAAAATATGATAGATATTAACTTCATTTTTGTGTCGTATGTGATAAAATGCCCTATATTATGGTTAAAAATAAAAAAAACGCTTTGATAAAAAAAAATAAAAGCGCGGATGTGTCGAGGGGGACGGGACACTCCCCTGTGTTTGATATTTCACACTTTTGATTTTATAGGCAGTAGGAGGAGTTGTAATCGTCTTTCCTTGATATGGATCCGGGCGACCCCAGGGATTTGGCTCTACGTTTATTCTAGTACTTATTTTTTTTTTTCTAGGGGCCAATGGAAGAACAGAAAAACAGACCAAAATTAGGGCCAGAACAGAAAATAGAAACTATATTTAATTTGCTCTTTATTTTGGTTTATCGGCCCAGGGACGATAAAGAACGGACGGAAGAATAAAAATAAATTCATCATGTTATCTAAACATACTTTATCCACTAGTATAACAAGGTACGAGACCCATTTCAGTCCCCACTATATTGTAATATCCCGTTTGGATGGACCCACGCCCAGTCCCCTCCCCTCCCCACCCCCCCCCCACCCCGAAGCGCCATGGGTGCTCCCCTATCCCCCCCCTCCACCCCCCAACCCCCACATACCCTACCAAAACCCTACCCCCCCCCCCCCAACCCCCCCTCTCCCGGGCACCACCATCCCCCCCATGGGTGGGGGGACTTAGATTCTTATTATTCGGTCTAGCGGATAAGTTAAGACGTTGCTCGACAAGTCGTCTCTGATGATGCGTTCCCGACACTAGTCCTCCGTAGATAATGGTGGTACGCACTTTTCACCATAGCGGTCTGGTTGATTGTTAAGGAAATGATAGTACATAGGTAAGGTCGGTTTTCTTTTTTTCCCCAGAGCCCGCCCGCCTCCCCGCGCTTTTTTGGTTATTTTTTTTTTTTTTTTTTTTTTTTTTTTTTGTTTTTCTTCCTATAACCAATATAGTCGACGATGGGTCCTATTTTTTCTCTCTAACTATAGTTTATTGCGCTAGGTTCCCCTTTTAGAGACTCTAACCCACTATCCGGTTACTCCGCCGTGTTTTGTTGGTTTACATGTACTTGCTACCCATCTAATTCGGAAAACTCCATGTCCAATTGCCACCCCCAAGACCCTATTTTGATTGATCTCTTGGTGATTCGTCCTAGCCTAGATCCCGGGAACATTGTGCCTTCGTATCGCTTAGGGTCGGTTGTTTTTTGTTGGTTGTTTTGTTATCGACCAAAGATGAACATACTTTCCAACTACAGCCGGTTCTCATGGCTTCGGTGAATTAACCTCGATATTCGTAGAGCTGTAGGGGACAAACATTTAATGAAATCATTTTATACCATTACCCATTATAAATTATACTACTGGCTATTTATTCTCTACTATTACTATGATACTGTCGCGTGAACGACCAACCATCAGGGCGCCCATCACCACCCCCCCCCTGCCGGCAACCGTAACTGTTAGACATTGAGCGTCTTACAGAATCAGGTCTTATGCTTCAGCCCATGCCAAAGTCGAACAGATTACCTTATCCCTTTCTTATCGGACAGTCGACAGGGAAGGATCTCAATCTTGCTAGAAACCCCCTCCCATTTCCGTTGTTTTCTTAATATACTGCTACAATCTAACAAACCCCCCCCCCCCCCCATGGACCGCCCCCCGCCCCCCCCCCACCCCCCCCGTCTCACCCCCAGGAGTAACTCTTTATGTTTTTCTCCGATCTCTGCCCTTCACTTCGCCCCAGCGTTATTAGTCAGATAGGGCGGGCCCGTGGGACTTCCCTACCGCATGTGGCCCCCCCCCGCCGGACCCCCCCCATGATAATTCCGCGGGCCATAATTGTAACACCCGCCATGACACCTCAACCCCCAATTGAACACTTTTTGATTGTATTGTACTGGCCCAATTATTTACCTGAATGTGCGTCATGACTCAGATCCCTGCCTTCCCCCGCGGGCCCCCCCCCCTTATTACCTACAAAATTGACCTATGTCACCAACACTTACCATGATAATATTTGGTACTCGTATTTTCTTCGTCCCCATGTGTCCCTACTTGCACCCCCCCCGTCCGTCCTCCCCCCCTTTGTATGTAACCGTCCCCCCCCCCCCCCCCACCCCCTCCAGAGTTCCCCCCCCCCTGCTGATGCAAAAACTAAATACAATAATACAAAAAACCAAAATACGAATTACTAAATCTGTTGCTAGTTTATATATTATTTTATTTACAACTCCACTTATGCTTACCCCCTATACCGCCCTAGCTGAAATTCATTATTTATACCCACCCCCCCCAACCCCCCTCCCCCCCCTCCCCCCCCCCCCCCCCCCCCCCCCCCCCCCCCCCCCCCCCCCCACCCCCCCCCACCCCCCCCCCCCCCCCCCCCACCCCCCCCCCCCCCCCCCCCCCCCCCCCCCCCCCCCCCCCCCCCCCCCCCCCTCCCCCCCTCCACTTTTGACACTTCCCTCCCCCCCCCT